>JAQJVL010002469.1:0-97125 GCA_035578905.1 Stictocephala bisonia
TATCTTAAACTTACTTGTGACAAGTGACCAATATTAGCCTCTCTAAAAAACATCTATCTATATCTTCAAAATCAGTCTGTTTAACCCTCTTACAAGACATAAATGAAATCAAATTTGTTTATTGTTATTAAACCTGAAACAAGCATTAACAAAGTCACAAGACTGAAAGTTACATGGACAGTCAAAGAATTATATAACTAATTATAAAATAAAATCTTTTCATTAAACATTATGTATGCAAAACAAAATGCAATTCAAAAATTTACACTACTACATTCAAAGGACTCATCATTTGAATAAAAAGGGTGCTTTAAAAGCCAGTTGAAGAAACGGTTACAAAATTGCTTTTCAGGATTATTCCAGGCATTTTTCTTCTTCATACTTCTCCCTGTTTTATAGGATCGTTGATAACATATTAGGTAGAATACAAAACTCTTGGGTTTTCCATTTTCTTTTTCTCCTCTGTCAACTTCTTTTAGAAGTCTCCATTTTTCTTCTACACTTAAATTCTGACACTTTTCTTTATCTACTATCACACTACACAATAAAAAATTACACAAATCATAAACACGTAGGAAAAACAATATGTAGTTAAGGATGTGCCATCCTGATACTTTTGCTTAACTGATGTAACAGTTCAATTTGCCAGTGCATATCAGTTTAAATTAACTGATGTGAAGTAACAGGAAGTCAGACATTCAGTTACTGTTGAAACTAACATGCATCAGCTCAAACAAATTAGCAAGTCGTCTTGGGTATTCACTGAATGACAAATACATATTGATTTATTTAAGCAGTTTTCATGTTTCAACTGTTTTAGGTTAGGTTAAAGGGCACTAGGCCAGGAATTAGTATATTAGAGAGATAGGACATCAGCAAACTTACCTTAAAAGACAAGTTCACTAACATCAGAGTAGTAGTCACAAACACAAAATACACAAAATCTCACAAATTTTCAACACCACTGGCATTTTCTTCAGGTGAGTAGAGGGAGAGAGAGAGAGAGAGAGACACTGAAATGACTTCCACTATTGCTGGGTAGGTGGCTGTGGTGGGGGGTGTACATCCATAGAGCAACACTCAGGTGTAGATGCAGTATTTCAGTTAGTATATATATAAAAATATATATGAAGTTTGCTGATGGGGAAGGGGTTGAAGGAAAGTGGTCTATCTTATGTTCAGATTAGGTGGATCACGGGATTTTGTTATCCATTGGTGTGCTAATTCCATACTTCGGAGTTGGGAACTATTGGCATGGGAAGGAAGGGATCTGATTACCTTAGTGGTGTAACACTGATCAAAATTTTGATTATGGAGAAGAGTATGGGCAGAGACAGGTTTTTCAGGATTTTGGACTTTGCAATCATGTCTATGGCCATTCATGTGTTTATGAAGGGTTTCACTGGTAAGGCAACCCTTATATATAACCCTTATATATACCCAGCACTGTCCTGCCCAATATATTGGGCAGGACAGTGCTGGCACTGGAGTTGATAAATTAGATTGGTGGAATCACAGGAGTGGTTTCCAGGTATCTTGTAGGTTAAGGAGGTAGTGGAGCTGGTAAAAGATGTGGCTGAGAGATGAATAGGGCAGGTTTTGCAAGATTTCTTGTTACAAGGATTGGAACCGGGTAAATGTTGGTCTTTAGGACAGGTCAGGATGTTGGGATCAGGTAACTTAGGATGGACCAGGATTTGGCGGAGGTTTTTGTTTTGTCTGAAAGTTACAGTAGGAGGTTTTTCAAGGAGATCTTTGGTGTGGGGGGAAGCTTTTAAGATGTTGAAGCCACCTTTCAGGATTTGGTTGAGTTTTTGTAGGCCATGGTGGTAATTAGTGATAAGGGGTAAGCATTGGGAACTCCTTCTGGTTTGGGGTTGGTTTTGGGACTGGGCTAAACGGATTTGGTTTTTAACAAGGTTGGTAGGGTAACCTCTCTTTTGGAAAGCACTGACAAGTTGGTTGTTGTATTGATTTAGGTTTCTGGGAGAGGAAATGATACGCTTGGCACGGGTGGCTAGACTATAGGGTAGGGAGCGTTTAGTGTTGTTGGGGTGACAGCTGGTATAGTGAAGGTATTGTTGTTTATTGGTAGGTTTGATGTGAATATCAGTTTGAAGGACACCGTCCTCCAATCCAATTTCAACATCAAGGAAGACTATGCGTTCAGAAGAGGATTGCCAGGTGAAATTCAGGGATGAAAAGTTTTGTAGGCTTTGAAGGAAGGTTTCAAGATTGGTTTCGGAGTCAGTCCAGATCATGAAAATATCATCGATGAAACGGAGCCAGCAGAGGGGTTGGACGGGTTGTTTTTGAAGGAAAGTCTTCTCCAATTTCCCCATGAACAGGTTGGCATAGGAAGGGGCCATGTTTCAACTGGAAATCAACTGACTGTTGTGTTGTCTGATACAAATAGAAGCACACAGACAAGCAGGATGTATAGAATATCCATTTCCTGTTGCATCAGGAGGTCTTGTGTATCAGTTAATTTTCGCATCAGTTAAAATGTATCAACTGATGCGGTTACTTTTGGCTATCACGTTGTGTAGTTAATACAGCATGTAAACAACTCTGCTGTAATTAGGTGAAATACAGAAAGCGGGGTGTCACAACACAATAATTTAGTTCCCTTATTAGATAGCGAAGTTGTTGAATATCGATTTATTGAAGTTTACAATCATAAACTTTGAGTAATAAAGGTAACGTGATTGTAACTTCGACTTTTAGAGGTTTGCTTTGTTCTAATTTCTAGTTTTAGAGGTTATAATGTACTGTTCCAGAATATGGAAAATTCATCTTACCCAGGCTTTATTATAAAAAATTTGAGTTGTAGAGTTGAAATTAAGATCGATTCTTAAGGGAAGTTCAAGGATATTTTAAAAATTCAACTTCAAGGGTCGATTTATCAAGGTTTCACTTTGTAGTCAATGGTAATACCAAAGATCTGTTATAGAGGTACATTTTGTTTGTTTAACTCCTGCAGTTGATTTCATTTTGATAATTTGCTTAATAATGTTAACTTGCTAAAGCAGTTTTGTGTAGCTCAGCAATGTTTCTCTTAATTTAATCCCTTTTTTCCCTTTATTCTTTACTTTAATTTGACTCAGTCAGTTAGATAGATTATATAAGTTTAAGGGAGGAAACTTATTAAGCAACTTTTGGTCCTTCTCAGATCCTGGAGGCATTTATTATTTCCATCTAGACACAAACCAGAAGGAGATGGACTTTTATGGGACACAGTTTTCTCAGAAGCAGAGGAAAGTCAGACCCATACTCACAGTAAAGTCAGCTGAGTGACCACTGCTCTCAGCTGGGGCTGTTGTTCTTCTCTGTTACGTCGGAGCATACGTCTACCAGGAGTTCTCCTGTTTGGTATTTTGCAGTACAAAATGATAACAGTATTTGGAATCAAATTGGGGTATAATTTGGTAATACATTATTAATGTAATCTAAAACATAACTATTACACATTTCCCTTTTAAAGTCAGAGTAACAATTAAATTGAAAGAAGTACTATGTTCTGCTAAAAATAAAGTTGTCAATTACTATTGACCTTGTGAGGGAAGTTGCGGGTTTATATTCTAGAACTGTCCTCTCACTATTATTTATTATGGTTTTAAGTTAAACAGATTACATAATTGTTTTCCACTATGTTAATTCCTTTACAAATATTTTTCGTGTATGAGCAGGTCACCATGCAAATTGAAGACTCACGATTGTGGAGTCTATAGGGATGGTAAACAATCAATCAATAACTTCTCCAATGAAAGTAAAAATAAAACAATTGGAACATCTAACTAGAGATTGTTGACAATTCCAGCTTTGAACTATTGAATCTGGAAAATAGAAACACACTAGGGTAATACTTCTGGTATTTCATTTAACTTAACTAATTTTATTTCATTTCTTAACGTACTTGTGACAAGTGACGAATATAGCCAGTCATCACAATATAGCATATAAAAACTGGCCAGTTTCTATCATACATTTTTCGTCGTCATAGGAAATAAAATTCACTACCACATGTAAGGTATATGTTACTGTTAAAATATATATAATAGTTGTATTGTATTTTTCAGTATTTAACTAAAAATTATGATATCACTGAATTCCCTGTCTGTTTATAAACAGAAGTCATTATGGCTTCTCATTATAAACTGTTTTTTGGTCGTCAAGGGTTACCTGATGTCATGTATGATATTTTGTATGGAGGTAAGAATAATAAGGGTATTTCGATGAAAATTAAATTTATACTAAAATGGAGAAGATTGTAGGTGATAGATTATACGATCAGTCCACTTAATACCAACACGGCACCCGCTCAATGGTTGCCATCAACGTGGACACTATTAGAGAAGTCTGGGGTATGTACCACCATGATGGATGGTAGTAGAGTTTCACATGTTGGCTTGTCATTTAGCTGAATAACAGAGCAACACTATGTGTTTCGGGGTCCAGTGACAATGGGGTACCAAGTCACTGGACATATTCATAAAAGTACACAAACCTTTTATTTATTTTTTTATCAAGGAGATAAAAGTCTTTATAAAACAGAATTTTGTCATCGTTTATTAAGCACTACTTAGCCTTTTAATGCAATATAGTAAGTCAGTTTTGTTGATACATTTGAGCTTTGTGGTCTAAATACATTTTACATATTTAACATTTTTAGACATAATACATTTACAACATTTTTTTGTACTATGAGTACAACTATTGCATCACCACAGTCTAATGTAATAATACACAGTCTTGAATCTCAGTTTTTTTGTTTTGTTTGTTATTTGCAAACCTTATGATGCTAGCACCTTATTTTAATACTACAGGTGCTTTTTTTATACAGTTGTGTACATTTCTCATCAATAATACAAACTTTTCAATTAGTAATATAACGGTATAGTATAATATCTTAGGAAAATCAACTAATCAAGTAATTTTACTTTCAAAATTAATTTTTACATGTGACGAAATTAATAGTTGTCTAGTCTACAATGCATAAGCCAATCTATAAATGGGCTGACAAATAACTGTATAATTTAGATTTTATAGAAACCTATTATGTTCTAATGCAATTTGAAACCGATTTAAATTCATAAATTCTTGATTTTAACATTTCAATGCTTAATATTCAATTAAATGTATTGCAAACTAAGTGAAATGCAATGTTGTGATTCCACAACTGTGCTTCACGACCTCTAGTAGCAGGTTGTCATTTGGCACTTTTGTTACAAGTAAGCTTTTGCAACTGTGCGTATTATTTATTTATTTATTTTTTTTAAATTTAGATTGTAGTATGACCTTGGAAGGCACCCAAATTATAGTAATTAAAAATATTGTAAGCTTAATTTGTTTATAATAGGTAACTGAAATTAGTCCAAAAAAATTATTTTATAATTAATTATTCTTTTAAGTTGGAGTATATCAAGAAAGACAATGAAATAAATCGGTATCGTTTGTCATTGAAGAAGGCATTGTATGTCATCATATGGAGTTGTAATCAGAGTAATATTAACTTTTTACTGTTTAATACTTGCTAGAAATAATTATTCTAAATTCAATGTTTCATTGAAAGAAATAGTATCACCAGCTGTATTTTAAAACATTGTATCAACTTGAATAAATAAATAAAAATACATTACTACTAATAAACTATTCTTACTTTCCTATTAATCTTATTCTAGATACAAATATTTAAGTTTTAGGAAATATGTTATTTCTATGTAATAGAAAAACATCATAATTTTAGTATTTTATTTTTATTTTTGCGAGACAGTTCTACCATGATAGTGATAAGCTATTTGTACTTCCTTTTGATGTTTTGTGATAGTCAAAAGTGTTTTATAGTCCATCAGTGTTCATATATATGTTACCTAGGAGCCAAACTCAAAAACGGATGTATGAATAAAAGAACCTACTGTATGTAGGCTAATTAACCCTCCGTGTGCCAAAACACATGATGATGCGGGTCTACACCCCATTATGAGTGCCAAAGGCACGATCTTGTGGATGTATAACATGCACATTTTATTTACACACTCAGAAAATAATCATGTTAAAATTGGTACCAGTAATGAAATAGTGAAATTTTCTATAGTACGTAGTATGCTGACTATTATATTTAGTGGTATTTTGTTCTCCCAGCTGTTGGAGAAGAGTGTGCAGTTTAAACATATGTGGTTAATCAGTTGAGCGTCAGGTGCTGTTATGATCTCATTGATTTTTTATTTTGTACAATGCATTTTAAGTTTATATTTTTTTAAGTACATGACATTTAAAACAAAATGACTATTTTGAGATTTGTAGTTTGTTATACTTACTAAGTGTACTTGTGATGGTCAGTAAAGTAATTAAAAAAAGAGAAAAAAGTGTGAGCCTACAACTTCACTAAGTAATTTAAGTAACTCACTCAATATTTTATTTTTCATTTTCCTTATTTGATTGTGATTACATTGATGTATAATACTTGGTATTTATAGATACAACAATTGCTTTTGCATGTGAAATCCTGAGTCACTGGCATTTTCAGAAAAACGCACGGCACTCAGAGGGTTAATTAAAAACAAAATATGAATTAAAAAAATTAATTTTGCTAATATTGAGGGGACCATTACTTTATTTATATTACAAGCATAGTTAAATACGTGGCAGTATATGTATATTTAGTAGTACTATAAAAGTTTGATACTCTAAGAGTTATGATCACAGTACAGATTGCTCATATATTGGGAAAACTGTTGCTATTTTTTCACCTGGCATGGACACTATCTCCAGGTCTGTTGTTGGCGTTGTAATGAGCAGATAGACAGTGCAAGTTGCCCATCAGTTGGCTCTCTAATTGCACGGGCTGAAAATGTGCTCAATTCATAAAGGAACATGCCAAAAATTGGACAAGCTACAATATCAGCATAACAGTGTTTAGCATAGAAACAAGCAGTCTGTGTATTGTGAGCTATAGTCACTGATCACTAAATATTGTGATAAGATATTTAAAACTATTATTATATTATTAGCTTTCAACAGTTAGCCAGGTATAAAAATTACCAAACAAATGTCATTAAAGCTCAGTTTGAGCATATTACATAACAGCGTCTATTACTGTTGCCAAACTGTCCTCTCAATCCAGGATAGGTATTTGAACACCTTTGTATACACTCCAGGCGACTCTGGAGCCGCACATATTCTCCCAAAGGATGTTATGCCAACTACATAGTGAATGCAGGGATTGTCCTTCTTCGTTACTGTCAAAGGTCCTCCAGAATCACCCTGAAACAAGTAATGTTTGTATTGCAGCTATTTATCCAAACCAGTATGTAGATACTCTATTTCCTTATTATACATTTTATAAAAGAATAGATTATAAATCACAGTTGATTTGAATGTATGACTGAAAGATTAAGACAATAAATTAGGAAATGTTGACTTTTATTTGACAGCCAAAACATTTTAGTATCGTTAGATTAACCAAACATGTTATCTCGATACTTCACCTTTCCATTCGATGATATTTATAAGCTTAAAACACAGAAAAATTGATTAATGCTATGCAAATTAAATATTTCATATTGTTGGTTCAATATAGTTTTTGTAATCTAATAATTTGAGTTCAACTAATTATCAAGAAACTGAGGTCTAAATAGATCTTCTACAGGACTTTTCACTTTCCAGCGATGGCTTGACAAGTTTATGGAACGGATCCATCTTAATAAAGTTGTAGTAAATGTTATTTATTTATAATATGTATGTATAATAAAATAATAATGCTGAATTTGTTCAACCAACCAATAGTAAAAGAGTAGTCAAATAGCTCTAAAATAGACATACAGTCTTACAGACATCGAGCTAAAACATACAATTCTATTTCAACTAAATGGTGTGTGTTTATTATTATAATAAGTCATAGTAAACACTGAATTAAGGCTAATCTAGTGCATCATAAGTTGATATGATGAGTTTTTTTTAATTTAAAGTTTCAAGTATTATTTTAAGTTTCACATATTTAACTGTAAAAATTATTAAAATATTAAATTTTTTACAAAAATCAACTTGTGATTCACTATAGCAATTCTTTAAGTGTTATGATACAGTCGTTATTATGGACCGATTCCTCAAAATAAAAAGCCATGTTTTATTATGCATATTTCATTTTCAGTACAAGTAAACGTCACACAACACAAATTTATTACAATATCAGCACAAAATGCACAAATATATTACAATGCAAGTACAAAATGCACGAATATCATGGTGATCGATTTCAGTGAACCACGCTCACCTTCCTCAGACCAGAGGAATTCACAAAAGAATCACCATAATATTTCAGAAATCGATCACCATAATATTCGTGCATTTTGTACTTGTATTGTAATATATTTGTGCATTTTGTGCTTATATTGTAATAAATTTGTGTTGTGTGACGTTTACTTGTACTGTATATGTACCAACACGTATTATGCTAATTAAAAAACTATTTATTTCATTTTGTGAAAGGCCCCCTTCATATTACTACATGAAAGGTGGTTGGATAGGTGGTTGGATCAAGGGTATATTGATTGGGATGGATAAGCTGTGATAACTTCTCTTTAAAAAATGGGCGGAAGAACTGTCAAAACCTGTGAAATGTAAGAGGAGTAAGGAGACTAGAATGTAAATTAAAATAAAGTGGATTAAAGGCTGTCAACAGTTTTGTATAAACAGATGTTTTTGTATTTGTATCCGATTCTTTCTATATTTATATTCAATAGATCTGAATTTCATGGCAGGTTAACTGATTTTCATATAAACATACTGTATAATCAACCTAAAATTACACAAACATAAAGTAGTGTACTTTAACCAGAAACACAGATATAAGGCAATGAATCATTTTATTCAGTCACATATTTGCTATAACTATAAGTGATATGTACCATGCATGTGTCTCGTCCACCTTGAACCTCTCCTGCGCACAGCATCGTGTCTACAATGCCTTTGTTGAAAGACTGGGACCCCGGGTTCTTGGTGCTGTAGTAAGAATTGCACTGCCGATTGTCAATTACATTTAGGTTCACTTTCATCAGGATATCACTCTGTTTGCCCACTATAACAAAGAGTTATTTTACTTTTAACCTACTTTTCACATATAAAAAGTAGAAAAGAAATATATACTTCTTAAACTGGTGATATCATTTGCTTCATACTAGAGACTTATTCTGAAACATAAAATCTCAAGGATTTTCCTGCTGTCTACAGCTTACACAACAAATGCTTAAATTTGTTTTTAATGGTTATTTTTCAGCAGATGGGCTGAAGTATAGATATATGCAAATAAAAGCAAAAGGCCGCTGGTTGAAATTCCAGGCAATGTAAATTAATTCCACAAATAACAATGTTTTAATTTTAGTATATTAAAAACTTACTTTAGAAGAAAAGTCCACTAGCATCACAGTAGTAGTAAACAAACACAATAAAAATACTTTACTTATTTAAATACCATGACCACTTTACCAGGTACGAATACTTTACTTTTTAAGACCACTTTACTGCTACTGTGGTACATTTCTTCTATGTTAGAAGACATAGAAAGTTTACTGATGTCCTATCTCTCCAATATACTAATTCCTGGCCTAGTGCCCTTTAACCTAACCTAAAATGTTTTAATTTTGTTAACTTTTTATCTCTCCTTTTTAGTATCTGTTCCAGTAATGTGTAATTAATAAAACAAAATTGCTTTAATCTCAATATGAATGCCATAAAGAAATATCTAAAGTTCTTTTGCTGCAGCTTTGCTTCTTGCACCCAGTTATGACAACACTAGTAATACTTAGTTTTTTTATAAGTTTGGTATGGACATATTTTGTTTTACATAGGCTTAGTAGTGGTGTAGATCAAAGCATTGTGGTTACAGTTTATTAGTAATTTGTTCATCTTTCTGTTATAGAACTATTTTATATGGAAACAGCCAGTTCTTATGGATTTAAATAAATTTACTTTTAAGATGAGATTGATTATAAATATTTATCAAATTCTTTCAAAAACCTTCTATAAACCACTGTTTTATTTACTCATACTTTGCTTAATTTTTTCTGTGTCTTTTGTTTGTTGTCAGATAGTTTTATTCTTTTTATTTATTTTTTTGTTTTGAGATCAACTTTTATTTATCCCACAACATAGAACTGTAGTTTTCAAGCAATCTTTTTTCATCACTTCATATTGTTTGTATACAATTTTCTTCCTGATAATTTGAAAGTAATAGAAAACCGAGCTTACTTTGGCGTGGAGGTCAGGGTTGTGTGGATTGCAATTATGTGTTGGCAATGCTGGGGTGTGTTTGTAAGTGAACCGTGTATGTATGATAGTTGTGAAGGAACTTAGTCTAAGATTTTTCATCACTTATACTGTATTACATATAATTACTCTATTTTAGTTATTTTTATTTTATTTTCTTGTGATTCATTGTGATATTGTTATTAAATCCAAATGTTTTTATTTTTTTCTGTGGTTAAGTGGTAGAAAGGACAAAGTAGTCCTAACTTCACCACACAAATAAGTGATTGTTTATATATACTCAAAGCCAAAAATTATAATATTTAAAACCTACCAAAGTCAGTTCTTCCCCATCCAGTAGCAGTGGGTTTGCTTCTGATTTTATCATCTGTGGGCAGGCAGGCTGGGCGGATTCCCTTGTTGAACCTGACAGGCTGACTGAGTCTGATGAGAGCTATGTCATTGTACTTGTATGCCTTTACATAGTTTGGGTGAACAATGAAGTTCTCAATCCTGTAGTCTTTAGGCTCTGCACCGTCGTTATCCCTGGCAAGGTTGTACTCTCCGAGACGTACAAGCACAGGATAACCACTGTAATTTGTTATCAGTTATTCTATGTTTACTTGGAGGACATTTAGGAATTTGATGCTGAGAAGTAAATGTATGAATGATTAATAAATGAGATTAGGTTTTAATTATGTGGGAAAATATGTAAACACCAAGCTTGAGTTTACAATGTTCAATGAAAATTTTAGAATCCTTACAACAATTTCAACAGGTGTTGATTCAATACAACTACCTTAGATTAAAATGGAGGCCAATCATTAAAAAAATACAGATATGCCTAGCTATCTTGATTTGTACTCTGGAAGGGTATGAAAATAAATATGGAATTTTAAAGCTGAGTCTTATATCTAAATAATAATAATCAACCCAACGATGGATGGTCTGCATCTGCTTGGCATTATTATCACAGTTGAAAAAATCAAAAAAAATTGTATTTAATAAAATGTACATATATATATATATATATATATATATATATATATATATATATATATATATATATATATATATATATATATATGGTAGTGAAGACCCAACCAAGCACCCATACACATACAGTAGTGAAGACCCAATCACGTACCTATACACATACAGTAGTGAACACCCAACCACGCACCCATACACATACAGTAGTGAAGACCCAAACCACGCACCCATACACATACAGTAGTGAAGACCAAATCACGCACCCATACACATACAGTAGTGAAGACCAAACCACGCACCCATACACATACAGTAGTGAAGACCCAACCACGCACCCATACACATACAGAAGTGAAGTTCCAACTACGCACCCATACACATACAGTAGTGAAGACCCAACCACGCACCCATACACATACAGTAGTGAAGTTCCAACTATGCACCCATACACATACAGTAGTGAAGACCCAACCACGCACCCATACACATACAGTAGTGAAGACCCAACCAAACACCCATACACATACAGTAGTAGAGACCCAACCAAGCACCCATACACATACAGTAGTGAAGACCCAACCAAGCACCCATACACATACAGTAGTGAAGACCCAACCAAGCACCCATACACATACAGTAGTGAAGAACCAACCACGCACCCATACACATACAGTAGTGGAGACCCAACCACGTACCCATACACATACAGTAGTGAAGACCCAATCACGCACCCATACACATACAGTAGTGAAGACCCAACCACACACCCATACACATACAGTAGTGAAGACCCAATCACGCACCTATACACATACAGTAGTGAAGACCCAACCACGCACCCATACACATACAGTAGTGAAGACCCTACCACGCATTGAGACCCATCCCCCCACCAAAGCTGGTAAGCGTGCCAACAGGGGGATGGCTCAAAACAAGTCGAGCGATGGGATCACGGGTGGCAGTTGGAGGGTCAAAATAATACTCGGCAGCTGAGCAAAACTAAATTTTATTACCAAGTAAAAAAAACTGGCAGGCAGAAGGCCACAACAAAAAAGGCAGAAGGCCACAATAAAAATAGGCAGAAGGCCACAATATAAATTAGCACTTAAATCACTAACAAAACACACAAAATTTAACAATATAACGACAAAAGCTACCAAAACACTTAACGCTACAAATACCAAAACTACAATTAACAAACTGTATGGCCTATCTGCAGTTTTGGCCTGAGACACCCAAAACGTAAAACAAATTATTAAAGAAACAAATAAAAGTGAAAAGAAAAATTTATAAAAATTTTGATAACCCCAAAACGTAAGATAAATTTAATGCCCACAAAAAAGTGAAAATTTAGAAAACTTCTGGCAAACAACAATTAAACCGGCAATTTAGCCCGAATCCCATAATTCCACCGGGCCAGGGAGTAAGCCGGAATCCCTGGGCAGCTCCGAATTAGATTAACTAAAAGCACAATAATCCCCTTTTGGTGAGTTTAAAAATTAAACAATTTAAAAGAAAATATAACACGGTACCGTTCGAGTAAAAAATCACTTCAAAATCCCCCCCTAATACACTTAACAAAAAAATAAATAACAATAACTAGGCCTAAGCATATAAATAAATAATAACAGGATTGAATAATGGGGACCTAACAAATATAAAAATCTAAACAAATGTAACAAGAAATAAACTAACTAAACTAAATAACAATGAACATTAACAACACAAGTTCTTTTTGGATTTTAAGTTTTTGTTTTCTTTAATAAATGAATATAAGTAAGTCCCCATGGCTGAGTTCCATAAATCACTGTTCAAGTTCAAGTTTTAGGCCTAGGCCACATACAGTTCCATAATCATTTTTTTTTTCTTCTTCTTCTTTTATTATCAGCAACCCCCAGCTCAGCCGCCGGGAAAATAAGAAAGAAAGCACTGACCTGAGGACAGAAGACTCATACCCAAAGATGTAGCTGGGGCAGAAGGGTCACCAATGGCTTCTATACATGGTCCTCAGGCCAGGCTGGCAGCGCAGATGGTAGAAAATCCCCGGACGGCAGGCCGAGGGTAGAAGCGTCCTACTCGAGGACCCTGGAGTTTTGGGAACCTTAGCCTAACATATTCTCGTGACGAACGGCTGCAGTGAACAAGTGAGCAGACAGGCCAACTTGACCGAAGCTGCTGGAACCCGGAACGAAACGGAACTGGGCCAACGGCCACCAACTACGCGGAACGCAAGGCAAAAGCGAATCTCAGGCAGCCTGGCAGACAAAGACGAAAAAAACGAAACTGTACCGGTCCAAGACCCGGTACAACCTCCCTCTGCAAACCTCAACACACCCAGGCAGGGGAGCAAACTCGGTACCTCAGGGAACCAAGAGAAGACGAAGACCTCCGAAGAGTGGTGTTCCAAGGACGTCCAAGAGAAACTAAGAGGGGAAACCCCTCGAACAGGGAGCAAACTACCCTGACTGTCGGGCCCGACAAGAAAAAAAGAGAGAGAAGACTCTCTCAGAACAGCCACCTAGGGCGCAGAGGTGATCAATCTCTTTGCCCCAAGAAACCCCCAGGAACACCAACTCCTGGACCAACCGTTCCCCGGAAAGCCTTAAGCTGGGACACATGGGCTTTCCTGAACACCCTGCCTGACTGGGGATCAACCAGCAGAGCAGTCACCGGTGACAAAAACCTGTCGATGCGGTGGGGACCAGACCACCGATAGCACAACTTTGCAGCTCTTCGTTCCGCGGCCGAACTGACCGGGTGAGCCTGACAGAGCACCAGATCTCCAACCTGAAAAGGGTTAGGAGTACGACCCTTATCATACCTCCTCCTTACTCTCTCTCTAGCACGTAGCAGGTTGCGCCGAGCAGCCCGCCACGTGGACACTACGTCAGTGGCACCTGGCGTAGGTAGAAGATCCTCTAACCTCCACAAGTTGGACAAAGGGTTGTTAGGAGGGTAGCCATGTAGAATCTCGAAGGGAGTGGCATTGTGACTCTCATGCTTGGAAGAATTAAAAGCAAGCTGGAGCCAAGAGAGACTCTCATCCCAGGTGTTCTGCTTCTCAGCATGGAAAGTAATAAGGGCAGACCGAAGATTGCGGTTGAACCGCTCTGCATGAGAAGGCTGTGGGTAATAAGGAGAGGTAGTCACATGCCTGATACCATTGCCAAAACAGAACCTACGAAACTCATGGGAGGTAAACTGGCTACCGTTGTCGGACACAAGAGTGGAAGGCACACCAAAGTGCTGGAAGAGTTGGGACTGGAGAGCACGGATGGTGAGCTTAGCCGTGGCACTCCGAAGTGGGAAAAGCCAAACGAACTTCGAGAAAGCATCCACACAAACAAGTAGGTAGGAGCTACCTGACTTGCTACGGGGAAAAGGACCCACGTAGTCGATGAACACCTTCTCAAAAGGACGCTCGGCCACCTCAGAAGATAACAACCCTAACCTTGCATTCTGACTAGGCTTGCTGAGAGAGCACAGGTGACAAGCCCGCACTCTGCCAGCAACATCCCGGTCCATGCCCTTCCAGATGAAGTACCTACGAATCTTAGCGATGGTCTTATGAATGCCAAGATGACCGCCCACAAGGGAAGAGTGATAATACTGAAAGACCATCGGTACTAGATGACTAGGCAGCACTACACGGGGTTCACCCCTCTGTCGAGGACGGCAACAGAGTACCCCTTTGGACAGAAAATAGGGAGGGTGGGCACCTCCCTCTTGAAGCTCACCTAAGATGACTGACAGCTCAGGATCTTTCTGCTGATGGGACAGTAGGTCGTCAAAAGCCAGAGGAAAATCCAGAAGAACAGCACCACACTGAGCAACAGCCTCAGTCGGTGGATCACTGGGTTCGTGGTACATGCGGGAAAGAGCATCCGCGATGACATTCTGGGTACCCCTAAGATGTTGAACTCGGAACTTAAAGGCAGAAATTTTGACCACCCAGCGACCAATTTTCCCGAGCTGTCGGGGATGGGCAAGAAGCCAAGACAGGGCCTGATTGTCCGTCTCCAGCAAGAACTCAGCGTGTTCCAAGAAACGCCGAAACTTGTCCGTACCAAAGACAACAGCCAGACACTCTAACTCATAGATGGAAGAAGCTTTCCTTTCCTGGTGAGACAACGTCCTCGAAGCAAAAGCGATGGGCTGCCTGACCCCATCAAACTCCTGAGAAAGAACAGCAGCAATGGCGGAGGAGGAGGCATCAGTCTGAAGAATGAATTCTCTGCTGAAATCAGGCATACGCAGGACAGGAGGTTGCATGATAGCCTCCTTGAGAGCATCAAAGGCAGTCTGCTGAGCTTGGCCCCACACAAAAGGGACACCTTTCTTTCGCAGCTCGTTCAACGGGGCAGCAAGCTCGGCCACGTTAGGGATGAAGCGACGGTAAAAATTCACCATCCCCACAAAACGGGCAATCCCCTTGGCATCTCTGGGAGGAGGAAAATCCCGAATGCCCTGGGTCCTCGCAGGATCAATGCAGACGCCTCGAGAAGATATAAGATGACCCAGAAAAGAAATCTCAGGACGAGCAAAAGTGACTTTCTCTGGATTGACGGTAAGGCCAGCTGACTTAAGGCGACTAAGAACTTCCTCCAGATGTTGCATGTGCTCCCCGAAAGTCTCACTGTAGACAAGAAGATCGTCCAGGTAATTGAAAACAAACTTGAACTTCACATCATGGAAGATGGAATCAAGCAGACGAGTAAGAGTCTGGGCACCCACAGCAAGACCCATAGGAACCCTAGTGAACTGATAGAGATTCCAGGGAACACAGAAGCTAGTCATGGGCCGTGATTCCTTCTTCAATGGAATCTGATGGTAGGCCTGGTTCAAATCAAACACACTGAAAAACTTAGCCTTACCGAACCAATCAAACGCAGAATGCAAATCAGGCAGAGGTACCGAGTCAATAGCGACCTTAGCGTTGAGCCTCCGATAATCCATCACAAGCCTAGACTTACCATTAGGCTTGGGCACAAGAAAAGCTGGACTGGCATAAGCAGAACGAGACGGTTCAATCACACCCTTGCTCAGAAGATCCTCAATCATAGCCCTCATAACCTCCATCTTTGGGGGAGCAAGTTTGTACGGATGACTTCTAACTGGCTGAGAATCGGTGAGGTGGATCTCATACTCCAGAAGAGAAGTGACCCCAAGCTCAGCCGTAAGCACATCAGGAAACCGCAAACACAGCCTCCTAATGGCCTCCGCCTGCTCAGGGGGGAGATGACCAACCGGATCCACCTTGGGTTGTTCGGGCTCACAACCCACCTCTCTGACTGCAGGAGGGCAGTCAGAATCACCTACTAGAGGCACCAAAACTCGCCGATTAAACTTGAAAAATATCTGGCGCTTCTGGAGGTCAAGCACCATACCACTCTTAGAAATGAAGTCTGCCCCTAGGATACAAGAAACCGCCAGGTCCTTGGCAACAAGAAAACCCCACCTCCAGGAAAATCCTTCAATTTTAAAATGTAATGACGCCTTTAGAAGTATGGGTAGAGGAGTTTGGGATGCCGTCCAGCAAGTAATAGAAGAAGGCTCGGTGTGCCTGACAAGTCCTAAGGCGTCAAGGGACTCAAAAAGAGAAAGGCTGATGATACTGCATGCCGAACCAGAATCAAGAAGGGCTCGACACACCGTACCACCAAAAGAAACAAAAACGCCAGGACACACCGAGGTGACCGCCCTAAGTCCCAGGGAAGCCATGCCAGCAAGGCCCGAAAAATCCCCGACACTCCTGCTATGGGCACGTGTCAAAGGCAAATGGCCACGGTCAGTCGCAACAACGCGGGGAGCTACTGTGGAGGCAACCCCCCGCGCTGAGCGTTTCCCGCCCCACGACCTCGAGCACGTGGACAGTCACGTCGAATGTGACCAGGTTGGCCACAAGCAAAACACACAACAGGAGGCCGAGAACCACGACCCTCCACTGGCTGACTCACACCTACAGACATAGCCGGTCGACGGGTGGGGAGAGCACGATGACTCTCAGAATCCCTCCCTTGCTGGTCTGAGAACCGCACGCTGCGCGAAACAATGCACAGCTGATGCAGCTCCCGAAAAGTAGAAGGAACACCAGCAAAAACCAATCTGCACCGTTCTTCGGGAGAAATGCCATCCAGGATGACACGAACGGTGTCAGCTTCAGAAAGGGTGAGGCGCAACGCTTGCCGAGCTTCCTTGACTGAAGAGACATAGGCTGCCAGAGACTCGCCCCTACCCTGCGACCGATAAAATCTGTCCATGACCATCCTCTCCCTGAGTCGAAGGGGAAGAAATGACGAAAGTAACTCTCGATGGAACGAGTCCACCGAGGCATCACTGGCCAAGACAGAACTCAGCAACTCCCCAACGGGACCTCTACAATAAGGGAAAACCAGACGAAGCAAGTCCCCAGCCTGCATGCCGGGCATCTCACTAAGTCTGAGAAAGGCCACCAGAAACTTAAGAAGCTCCTCAGGATCCATCCCATCGATCACAGGGAGATTCTGGATCATAGGCGTGAGAGGGTTAGGCAGCTTGTGGTAGCTCAGCTGCAGAAGAGCAGGTGAACCCAAAGAAGTAGTAGGAACGGCAGCTGGAGCCGAACCACAAGCGACCCCAACAGAAACGCCTGCAGGCTCAGAAGGAGCCTCAGGCACAGTGAAAGCCGTTGTCTCAGCCTGCGGCCTCGACACGTTAGGAGAAAGTGTGAAATTAGGCCGCTGACCCAGACCCGTAGGAGTCGTGGAACCGGAGAGTGCCTGAAAAATCTCCTCAAGCCTAGATACACTCTCCAAGATCCACGCCCTATCCGACGGTTCCAACCCCGGCGCCCGGTTGACCAGCCTTAAACGGGCAAGCAGATGCCCCAAACGTGCAAGGCGGCAGGCCCGGTCCCGACCCACTGGAGGTTCAAACTGCAAATCCTCTAACACCCCTTCCCAATCTTCCACCTTCCGTTTACAAATCCCCAACTCATCACCAACCTCCAGCAGGTCAGACCAATCCACCGCCGTACCCGCGGACAACTGCTCCCGCAGCAACCTCCGGAGATTCAAAACATCCCCTTCCGGAGTCACACCCCGCGACCTCAATTCGAAAATCAACTCCTCCTTGACCAGGAGCGCAACATTCTGCAGATAGGCCATCTCGCAAAACAAAATTCTCAACAATACTCAAAAAACGACAACTCCAGGGTCCAAGACGAACTAAACCCTCAGCCTACCGAGCCACTGCCGACCACTCCAATCCACCCATGAAACCCATTCAACAAAGTAACCAAGCGGATTGCCTAGGTTTTTTTTTTTTTTTTTTTTTTTTTTTTTTTTTTTTTTTTCTTAGTTAAATTATTTATTAGGATTTTCTAATTGTTTTGCTTTTTAAATAATTTTTATTTATTATTTTTTTTTTTTTTTTTACGTAATACCACGACACCTTTGACGGTAGGTCGGCCAACCATGGCCTACTAACCGGCAAACACCCACCGTCAACAACCAAGAAAGAATTAAAATTTTTTTTTTTTTTTTTTTTTTTTTTTTTTTGTAGGCAACCACGCTCTGCTACCAATTGAGACCCATCCCCCCACCAAAGCTGGTAAGCGTGCCAACAGGGGGATGGCTCAAAACAAGTCGAGCGATGGGATCACGGGTGGCAGTTGGAGGGTCAAAATAATACTCGGCAGCTGAGCAAAACTAAATTTTATTACCAAGTAAAAAAAACTGGCAGGCAGAAGGCCACAACAAAAAAGGCAGAAGGCCACAATAAAAATAGGCAGAAGGCCACAATATAAATTAGCACTTAAATCACTAACAAAACACACAAAATTTAACAATATAACGACAAAAGCTACCAAAACACTTAACGCTACAAATACCAAAACTACAATTAACAAACTGTATGGCCTATCTGCAGTTTTGGCCTGAGACACCCAAAACGTAAAACAAATTATTAAAGAAACAAATAAAAGTGAAAAGAAAAATTTATAAAAATTTTGATAACCCCAAAACGTAAGATAAATTTAATGCCCACAAAAAAGTGAAAATTTAGAAAACTTCTGGCAAACAACAATTAAACCGGCAATTTAGCCCGAATCCCATAATTCCACCGGGCCAGGGAGTAAGCCGGAATCCCTGGGCAGCTCCGAATTAGATTAACTAAAAGCACAATAATCCCCTTTTGGTGAGTTTAAAAATTAAACAATTTAAAAGAAAATATAACACGGTACCGTTCGAGTAAAAAATCACTTCAAAATCCCCCCCTAATACACTTAACAAAAAAATAAATAACAATAACTAGGCCTAAGCATATAAATAAATAATAACAGGATTGAATAATGGGGACCTAACAAATATAAAAATCTAAACAAATGTAACAAGAAATAAACTAACTAAACTAAATAACAATGAACATTAACAACACAAGTTCTTTTTGGATTTTAAGTTTTTGTTTTCTTTAATAAATGAATATAAGTAAGTCCCCATGGCTGAGTTCCATAAATCACTGTTCAAGTTCAAGTTTTAGGCCTAGGCCACATACAGTTCCATAATCATTTTTTTTTTCTTCTTCTTCTTTTATTATCAGCAACCCCCAGCTCAGCCGCCGGGAAAATAAGAAAGAAAGCACTGACCTGAGGACAGAAGACTCATACCCAAAGATGTAGCTGGGGCAGAAGGGTCACCAATGGCTTCTATACATGGTCCTCAGGCCAGGCTGGCAGCGCAGATGGTAGAAAATCCCCGGACGGCAGGCCGAGGGTAGAAGCGTCCTACTCGAGGACCCTGGAGTTTTGGGAACCTTAGCCTAACATATTCTCGTGACGAACGGCTGCAGTGAACAAGTGAGCAGACAGGCCAACTTGACCGAAGCTGCTGGAACCCGGAACGAAACGGAACTGGGCCAACGGCCACCAACTACGCGGAACGCAAGGCAAAAGCGAATCTCAGGCAGCCTGGCAGACAAAGACGAAAAAAACGAAACTGTACCGGTCCAAGACCCGGTACAGCATCCATACACATACAGTAGTGAAGACCAAACCACGCACCCATACACATACAGTAGTGAAGACCCAACCACGCACCCATACACATACAGTAGTGAAGTTCCAACTACGCACCCATACACATACAGTAGTGAAGACCCAATCACGCACCTATACACATACAGTAGTGAAGACCCAACCACGCACCCATACACATACAGTAGTGAAGACCCTACCACGCATCCATACACATACAGTAGTGAAGACCCAACCACGCACCCATACACATACAGTAGTGAAGACCCAACCACGCACCCATACACATACAGTAGTGAAGACCCAACCACGCACCCATACACATACAGTAGTGAAGACCCAACCACGCACCCATACACATACAGTAGTGAAGTTCCAACTGCCCATTCACATACGTATGGTAGTGAAGACCCAACCACGCACCCATACACATACAGTAGTGAAGACCTAACTGCCCATTCACATACGTATGGTAGTGAAGACCCAACCACGCACCCATACACATACAGTTGTGAAGTTCCAACTGCCCATTCACATACGTATGGTAGTGAAGACCAAACCACGCACCCATACACATACAGTAGTGAAGTTCCAACTACCCACCCATACACATACAGTAGTGAAGACCCAACCACGCACCCATACACATACAGTAGTGAAGACCCAACCACGCACCCATACACATACAGTAGTGAAGTTCCAACTACGCACCCATACACATACAGTAGTGAAGACCCAACCACGCACCCATACACATACAGTAGTGAAGTTCCAACTGCCCATTCAATACGTATGATAGTGAAGACCAAACCACGCACCCATACACATACAGTAGTGAAGTTCCAACTGCCCATTCACATACGTATGGTAGTGAAGACCAAACCACGCACCCATACACATACAGTAGTGAAGTTCCAACTGCCCATTCAATACGTATGGTAGTGAAGACCAAACCACGCACCCATACACATACAGTAGTGAAGTTCCAACTGCCCATTCACATACGTATGGTAGTGAAGACCAAACCACGCACCCATACACATACAGTAGTGAAGTTCCAACTGCCCATTAACATTCGTATGGTAGTGAAGACTCAACCACGCACCCATACACATACAGTAGTGAAGTTCCAACTGCCCATTCACATACGTATGGTAGTGAAGACCAAACCACGCACCCATACACATACAGTAGTGAAGACCCAACCACGCACCCATACACATACAGTAGTGAAGTTCCAACTGCCCATTCACATACGTATGGTAGTGAAGACTGAATTGCACACCCATACACATAGGTAGTCAAGACCAACTGCCCACCCATATACGTATGGTAGAGAAGACTGAACCGTCCACCCATACACATATGGTAGTAAAGAATCAACCGCCCACCCATACACATGTAGTACTAATGACGCAACCACCCATCATACACATACGGTAGTGAAGACCCAACCGCCCACCCATACGCGTACGGTAGTGAAGACTCAACTATCCACTCATACAAACAGTGAGTACTAAATTACTGGACTAAGGCATCAGGACTTTGAGCCCGAGTTAAAGACAGCACAAGTTCGAATACTGACCTTCACTGGAACTTTTTATCACTAATATTGCTCTTGTACTGTACTGGTTTTCCCCTTTACTCTGTCTAAAGGTATATACTCACTGCTCTGATCAATAGTGTGTAGAGAATGGGCAGCAAGGGGAAAGGAGATCCGCCTCACTTTAAAAAGAAAATTAATTACTGAATATTCCTGCACTTAATTAATTTTAAACTTAACCCAATATAAAACAGCTTTTTAAATTTAGAGAACACCCTCATGTAGTTTGTATCCAATTTTACTTTAGATATACAGTCTTGCCAAAATCTTTTTGCTATAAACCAAGCATTAGTTTAGAGTAATTTACTATTCTATAATTCAACTAATAGAGTCTTGATCATTAGCTACTATAGATTTTTAGTTAACTGAAGATGCAAAAATTATTTAGATATAACAGATAACAGCTTTTAGATATAATTTAAAGAAAATATACACAACCTTGAAAGGTACTTCATGTCTTAAAAGTTTGATAAATAAATTATTGTAAATGACTTCATGAAAAAAGAGTGCATAAGCTTCTGCTCATATTATTTCTTTATTTGTCTTTATTGAGAAAACATTTATTATGGAGTAGTTTTCAAACTATATTAAATTTGCACAATGTTTTAACTATAAATTGAAACAAAAGTTTGGGCACAATACCTATTTCCCTCTGCGAGAGCTCTTACTTCATTTGTAAAATCAATTTGGAATATTTGAATAAGGAATATGTAAAGTTATACTGTAATCTAATATGTGACATAAATTTGAAAAACTTATGTTTGGGCAGTCTTCTCCCAATGCAGTATTTTTGTGATCTAAAAACTTGTAGTAACCAAAGCATATGACTAATGGATTTTTAAGAAGAATAAATCAAAATCAATAGTCCATTTTATATCAATTAAAGCATTACATGTAAATTGCTTGTAATAGAATGTCATAAGTATTATACTTTTGTACTACCAACATGATACTCACTAGGTTGTGTTGATACAATGAGCTGCTGTCAGGACGTAACGATCACTAATCAGAGTACCTCCACAATTCCACATGATCTGTGATCCTCGTGACTGGAATCCAATCGCTGCCTGGACAAATTATTCATTAATAGGTTGGGTTGCAAATTGCAATAACTCAATGAGACTAAAAATTGTGTGGTTTAAACAAATTAATCTGAGTGTCAACCTAAAGAAAGAAGGGTATCTAATATTTGCTGGCGTGGTGGCTCAGAGGTTAAAGCTTTGAACTGCGGAGGGCAAGGTCCAAGGTTCAATTTCCCACTGAGCTAACGGTAGGTACTTCTTAAGCCCATGTGAACTTACAAGTGAAATTTAAAAAAAAATCTTATGCTATGAGTAAGTATCAATTGACATTAATGCTGACAATAACGAATCCTGTAAAATTATGATTGTGTCAATTTTACAAGTTTTTAAAAAGAGATTAAATGACCATCACCCATTTTATCTTTGAATATAGAGTTCAAAAGTTATCATACATTGAATATTTATAATGCAATAGTAATTATATAGACAGACAACTTTTGTCATAAAGTAATTGGTTTATGCCATAAAGTAGCCTTGTAAGCTATCATATGTCATCTAAGAAAGGTTGATGTCAACTTTCTATAACCATTGAGAAATAGAGGATTGTAAAGTACCACAGTACGAGCAAGGGTGGGTTTGTTGTTTGTTACATAGTTAACTCATCCAATCAGGTGCAAGAAGACTGGCTGTTAAGAGAGTTAAATGAGAGCTTCATCAATCACAAACCTATTCCTGCAAGAGGGGACAAGGATTGTCTTAAATAAGTGATAAAGGAGGTCTTATTTACCAGGCAAAGTAAGGGTTAAGAAGCTCTTTTTAACACTTAACATGGGGCCAACACCTTAAAAGTAACGTCTAAATCACCACCAGTGACCGGGCAGGTGGACTCGCAATGTCGTAGTTCTTGTATGGGTTGGCCATACATATTTCATCTTACTACGGTAAAAGTTCCGTAGTAGTATGAATAAGGCTTTATCATTATGTATTTAGGAAGGGTAGTATTAGTATGTGAGGTTATCATTAGAGGTTTGTCATAGGAGTGAATTGGCTGGCTGTATGTAAGGGTTGGCTGGTCACTGACCCTTCCCCGTTCTCCCATACACCACATGTACAGTGGTAGCCTAATGCCCATCCATGCATATACAGTGGAAATGCAAGGACAGGACCTGCCTAATCAGTCACCCATCCAAGGAATAGCCAAGTTTTATGATGCTACATGTTCCTATTTTGCGATAATGTTGGAACCCTCACATTAAGGCCACTGCCATGATTACTGAGTATTAGCAAATTATACATTGTTAAACTAACTAGTTTCTTGGGATATCATTTTATATTTCAATAGTTTCTTCAGAGTATTCAATTAGCCAGTTTTTCTACAAACTAACTTAAACCTGAAGCAAGGTTTCTTTTTCTTCATTGTCATGTAAAAAGCAACTGCTCACCCATACACACACGGTAGTAAGTACTATATTACTTTAATATATCCAGTATAAAGTAAATATAAATTATATTACAGTACCTTGTTCAGTAAATTTTATTTTCATGTACATAAAAAATGAAAATATTGATTTTAATGATCGGCGTTAGGACTTTGAGCCTAAGTTAGAGATTGCAAAGGTAAGCCCCCTAGCTGTACTTCGGTCGATTCTGTCGCAGCAATTAATGAGGAACTTCCAAGTAAAATCTTCTTATTGGTCAGCCGTAAATTGTCTATTGATGATCAACGGATCAGGATGCGAACCAGCTGTCATCAAATAAAATTTTGATAGGTTATAGCCCGCTCATGGTTAAGTGATTTTGTGCATTTAAGACTGTGTACTGATAAGTACTTTGAATAATTATTGTAACTGTACAAATTCACATATAATACTTAAAAATAATCTGTTAATTGACCAATAATATAATAGTAACACTATTTAAATAAGAACAGATCACTGACTCAAAGTCATGTTCTATAGCATCATCAGACCATTTGCGGTAGGAAACTCCCACACTCGGTCTGCAGCACCTGAACATTATTGAGCTGCTTCTCACGCTAAAGACTTCAACATGTTAGAAATCCAAGTGCCCAATCAAAGTAAACCACCGAGTCACGTTATCGGTTGTTTTACTCCACACAAAACAAACAATAATTTTTGTTAGGACTGATAGTTTCACCGAGCTGGGATTGGTCATATTTGGAGAGATTTACTAGTCTCTATATTAAAAATTGGTCTCGGAAAGTAATGTGTGTAAATAAGAAAATACCATGTGTGGGAATTCTCCAAGTTCAGATGCCTCTCCTCCAACAATGAGTTTGACAGCCGAGAAGTCACACTTCTGCAGTCTGAGGGGCACAGCTTCTGCTTCTATAGATAGTGGCAGGACATCAATGCTCTCCGTAACTGATATACTATATTCCTCACACTCTAAAAACAATAGACAAACACTCCATCAGCATGGCTTTGACAGACAGACAGCTTTGTATTTGCCCAGCCTCTCAAATGATCTTGGAACATAGCTAATAGCTACTAATACATGACAACTTCAATTATTAATTTTTTAAACTTGATCATAAAATTCTTCAACTGAGTAGAGTTTTTCAAAATATAATTTTTAACTTCTAATTTGAATTTTTTGTGTGTTTCTAAATGTCTTGTGTTTGGTGGTAGTTGTTGAGAATTAAAAATGTTTCCTATATATGTAGCTGGACTACATCATTATTCCCTGGGTTTTAATGGAATAACTAGATTATTGGTAAATGTTATAATGAATTTGGTCATAAAACATCTTAAATGTTATAAACACTGAGAAAAACACTACAGGCCAGATTATAACAATTCATTTGAGGGCATTAATTAACCAACCCAAACTATTATCAAGAAAAATCGGCCATATTACAGTAGTTCTTAAAGGAAAAAAGTTAGTGTTCATGACTTAAAACTGGATTGTAAGAAAACTTAATTCCCTATCCAGATATAAATCTCTGCAGTCTTACTAATATGAAGTTAACCCTTAAAAGGGCATCATATTTTGTCCCTCATCAGGGAAATATGGTCTGACAGGCCGGGCAAAACAAAATCCCCAAAAAACTGCTAAACAGAATTATTTACTGTTTTATTGTATAAATCTATAGCTTTATATGTTTTCTTAACAATGAAATAGTTTGTTCTCCTTAAATTTACTTTCTTGGCTTTTGAGGAAACAAGAAATGGTCATAACCTTGGTCATAAGAAATAGTTTTTCATTTACGTAACAAAATAATGCTTTACAAAACATGGTTTTCTTCCTTTTTATTTGAAAAAATCTATATAGACTTTATCTCAGAAACCTATTCAACTAAATAAAAAAGTTTTTATCATTTGAAATTTTCATACAGTATTTTAAATTATGTCATGACATTTACTGTCCAAAAATTCAATTTTTGATTAAAGATCTGATAAACAATATTTTTAGAATTTATTTTCATATTTAAAGCAAATATTAGCACTGTGCTAATTACAGAAAGCGAGGTTGCATATTTTGCAGTGATTATTTGATTTTCAGTCTTTTGAACTAGGGCATCACTATGTTTTTTCAAAAATTTAAAACAGGGTCAACATGGATCTGACATACCCGAATACAAGTTTTTGTTGTAACCACTATATATATATTTTTTGTTTGAGACAAATTTAATTTAGTTTCAGGTCGATCAAATCGTGAAGCTACAGAAAATATCAACTTTGATGGTGTAATTGGGGGTGAACTAGGCATAAAATAAAAAACCCTCGGGTCTGTCAGACCACTGCTGCCCCGTTAAGGCTTAAGGGTCTGCAGAGGTAGTCCCCATGGATGTATTCCCATAAGGTCAATGTTAAATAGATAACTGCACTGTGAGTTAACAATTTGTTGGAGATTTATAATTTTTACATTGTTTGAAAGGGTGTAAGAGTTACTAACCAATTTTTAACATTTTGATTGTTCATTTGTGTTTCAGTATTGATTATTTCATTATTATATTTATCAATATATATTAAAAATTAAAAAGTGAATTCTCTAGTAACTTTTATGATCTTTCAAACAGTGTAAAAATTACAATTTTCTGTCTGATTACTGTCAGACTGGTCACAGTGCTACACAGCATTTAACATTGCTCTTTTAAGAATAAATCCAATATGGTGACCACCTCTGCAGATGCTTAAGGAAGAGAAAGTAAATTATTTACTACCTGAGAACTTTTCTGACCAGACATTACATTGTCACTTTTCTAATTTAATTGATAGAATTATTTTAATAATTGTAAAAAGATATTACTTACTTATTTCGCTCACTCTCTTATTGGAGTTTGAGTTAGTTGGTCTGCTACCTTCTACTTGCCAAGTGGGTCTAGGGGTAGTCCTTCTTCCATGATTGGACTGGGAAGATTGACTTCCAGGTATCTCCCAAGCCCCTGCTTGGGGTCGGCCATTATTGTTGGGTCTTCCTTGATTTCCACTTGACGGACTGTTAAAATTATTTTCATTATTTGGTCGATTTCCTTGAGAAGGGTTGTTGTAATTATTTCCTTGAGAAGGGTTGTTGTAATTATTTCCTTGAGAAGGGTTGTTGTAATTATTTTCTTGAGAAGGGTTGTAGTAATTATTTCCTTGGGAAGGATTGTTATAATTGTTTCCTTGTGAAGGCTTGTTATGATGATTTCCGCTATTTGGCCTATTGCTATTTCCTTGGGAGGGGTTGTTATAATTATTTCCATTACTTGGCCTGCTTTCTTGTGATGAATAAATTGGTCGACTTCCTTGGAAAGGATTGTTGTAGTTATTTCCATTATTCGGTCTGTTTCCTTGTGAAGGACTGCTATACTCGTTTTCATAATTTGGTCTATATTCTTGAGAAGGTCTTGGATTGAATGGGCTAAAGTCTGAGTCTTCATTAAACAGTAAAGGGCTACTGTCGGATGATGAAGGACGGCCGCTCGAAGGGCGGTATTGATTGTAAGATTCGGATGGGAAGCTCAAGGGTTCATTACTGCTGTAAAAATTTTCTGGTAAATCTCTTTCAATGTTTGAAACGGAGTTAGTCAAAGGCCTTGGACAACAAACTCTTGTGCCATAGCCTATCGAATACCTGCAGTAGTGGGGTTTGTGTCCATCGTAGAGGGGGGCGCATTCTGAAGGTAGGGTGCATCGTCCCTCACTACCATCGACGGTTAGACAGTCTACATCTGAAAAATATCAACAAAATCAATTACTCTTTTTTTTCTTCCTCTGGTAAAAAAACTGAATAAATAATTTATTGTAGAAATAATAATTGACACAGAAAAAAAGATTAAATATCTATTCAATGTATTTGTTGCACTGAATAAATTGTTATACAGACAGTTTGTAACTATCTGTCTACAAGTGTAACAATAAATCAAATCTCCTTCTTATCATAATAATGAATAGTAAAAACCTGTCTTTATACTGTATTGTTATTCTTTGTTATTTCTAATATTCATTTTATTGAGGTCTTTCGTTGAAGATTTTGACTGAGTTAATATTTTAGTAGTATTAGAGGGGGGTTTATTAAGTTCTTCTTAATAAAGTAGAGAAAATTGTAATGATAATATACCAGACACATCAACTAGGTGTACTTTATAGTAAAAATAAAGATAAATATGGAACAGCCATATAAGCCATGCAACACATAACTTGAAAGGGTTTCTCTTCAAGGACAAAATCTCCTCGAAAAAAAAAACAAAATCTAATTGAAATTACATATATTGAAAGTTTTTTTCAAATGCCCAAACTTCTGCAATTGAATCCTGCTATTTTTCTAAACATTTAAATCTTCAAATTTGGCCATTTATACCAAGATCATAGTGTTAAGAAATGAAATGGAAATTTTGAAATTAATGAAAATTATGAGTAATCTTGTAATAGACATGTATAATGGGACTACTTGGGACAAATCCAAGTAATAATTTATATATTTAATGAAAATGAATCAAGTAATCCAAGAATTTTAGAAAAGTTTTTTAAACATTTTTTCCTTAACTATGTAAATAATAGTTTGTATATACTAAATTAATTGGTTATACTAAAAGAAAATGTAAAGCAGGATTGGAACAACTAAAATGTCAAACAAAGCAACAAAGCTCAGCAATACATGATACTGTGATATTTGGGTTTTGAAAAACATTAATTTTCATGGTTCTTCCCTCAGGGCTTCAAAGTTCCAACATTTAATATTTTGGAGTTATTGTATTTGATTTATGAACTAAATCAGCTGAAGTATTAGTTTTGGTGGTTATAAAAATCACTATACAAATTTTAGATTTTATAAGATAGTCCGCCTACTAAAAGATAGTAGATTGTGACCTACTAAAAGCGGAAGTGAAAGAGTGAACTTATCCCTCAGTGTAAAATTTCATTTAATGTCATGGAAATTAGGTAGGTGGTGCTGGCAGCACAGTGGCAAACCCTGCCCACTACTTCATTAGTATCAGTGACCATTTTTCTATTTCCATTAAATTCTTCTACTTCTTTTAATTTGTTTTTAAAATGTGTCATTAATAAATAAAAACTATTATATTTTATTACATTTGAGGGGAAGTAAAATATAATTTGACATTGGTACATATACAAAGCGTTGTTCTCATGTATCTTTAATACGCTATCTAAGAATTTGGTGATATTAACGTGAACAGAAACCAAAAGGAAAGGATCGGCATGCTGTGATGAACAATCGTGAAGGTCGCCCACTGTGTGGACCTTGCTGCGTATCTTGACTAGGAGTGCCACAGAGGTGCAAAGGAAAGGTGTCCGCTGTATTCCTCAATTCCAGTTGATACACCAATGGGATTTGTAGCTACTCCATTTGAAGAGAACACTTCGATGTGGAACCAATGTTTAAATTTAATTTGTTAAGTAGACTTATTTAATATCAACTTATCATTGTTTTGCTTTGAGAGCTTAATGTATGTCTATTATTAATTAAACTGAAATTACCAAACAGTTACTTTCAGAAAAAATATCATTTCAAAGAGGTGATTCGTCTGACACGTTAGGAAGTAGACGTTATTATCGTCCGGTAGTGGTTCGTAAGTTACATAATAAGAGGTTCGTAAGACACGTTAGGAAGTAGACGTTATTATCGTCCGGTAGTGGTTCGTAAGTTACATAATAAGAGGTTCGTAAGACACGTTAAGAAGTAGACGTTGTTCACGCCCGGAGGTTGTTTGTAAGTCGTAAATAAGGGGTTCGTAAATCGTAAGACACTTTAGGACGTATACGTTATTCACGTCCAGAGGTGGTGCGTCACGTAAAGAGTTTCTTGCTAACAAGTAATTTCAGGAGGTTGTCCGTAAGTAACTTCAGGAAGTGGTTCGTAAGTCACGTCAGGAGGTGATTCGTAAGTCACTTCGGGAGGTTGTTGGTAAGTCACGTCAAGGTATGATTCGTAAGTCACGTCAGGAGGTTGTACGTAAGTCACGCCAGGAAGTAGTTCGTAAGTCACGTTAGGAGGTTGTTCGTTAGTCACGTCAAGAGGTTGTTCGTAAGTCACTTTAGTAGGTGTTTCGTAAGTCACTTCAAGAGGTGGTTCGTAAGTCACGTCAAGAGATAGTTCAAAAGTCACGTCACGAGGGAGTTCGTAAGTCACGTTAGGATATGGTTCGTAAGTCACGTCAGGATATAGTTTGTAAGTCACGTCAGGAAGTGGTTCGGAAGTCACTTCAAGAGATGGTTCGTAAGTCATGCCAGAAGGTTGTTCGTAAGTCATGTTAGGAAGTTGTTCGGAAGTCACCTCAAGAGGTGGTTCGTATGACACGTCAGGAAGTGGTTCGTAAATCACGTTAGGAGGTGGTTCGTAAGTCATATCAGGAGGAGGCTCGTAAGTGACACCTGGAAGTGGTTCATAAGTCACGTCAGGTGGTTATCTATGTTAATATACCATTCTTCCTGATATTCTCATGCATTAGCACAAGTTTAACAAAGACAACTCCGTTGACGCTATAAAGGATTGTCCGACCCCCTCCCTACTTTCTTTGCTCCCTGCGCTCTACTCACTCGACTCACCGACCCACTATTTTTTCGATCACTGACTTAAAATCGAATGATATTGGTAAAGTTAATAAATCGTTATTCAAGCAATCATTTCAATATTTAAAATATCTGCATAGTATATTGTCAATATTTATATTATTTTTTATTATAACTACATATTTGGTTTTTTCTCTTGAGGAATTATTGTATATCATTATTTACAATTTGTGCTCTTATTATTATGTTATCGTCTTGTAGGTTGTAGTAGAATTAATTTTTAATTGAGAATAGCCAATACTATAAAACCAAAATAATATTATAATTAATTCTAGTAAAATAGTAGTTTAGTTGAATAGTTGTTTTTTCTTAGTCCTAAATTTTACTTTCATTAAATAGCTAAGTATTATTATTAATGATTTTACGACACTATGTAGCAGAAACATTTGATATCCTATACATATATTTTAACTTCATATATTATATAATTGGAGTGTGCTTGGTGATAACAAGTTATCAGAAAATTCCAATGTGCCTCGGAGAGTGAATATTGTAATAGACTGTAATTTAAGTGTTCATTATAGTTTTTAATTTTATATTTTAAGCTTGCAACAATACTGGCAACAGTGGGTAATTAAATGTATTACAACATCAGTATTTATCTGTGACTATATTTTGATTAATAATAATAATAATAATTCATTTATTTGCCATCAAATTGTTTACAATTATGGACAATGTCAAATCATCTTAATTTTAAACTAAACTAAGTTTAAACATTTGTTCAACATTAAAAAAACAAAATAGATAAATGAAATACAATATATGTTTTAATAATGTCTTATGACGTAATAAAAGGTTAGAAGTCAATGTGGTTCAGAGTAAAAAATTCATCTACAGAATAGAAGGGGTTTTCCAGGAGCCATATGTAAAACTTGGTTAAAAATTGTTTTTGACTGTACTTCAAAACCAAATGGGAAAGGAAATTGTATACGTTCAAGCATAATACCACATGGCTATCAAGAGACTTCGTCAATCTAGAAAAGTGTATTGATGTGTTCAGTTTCTGTCTGGTGTTGTGAGAATGATTTTTGTAATTAAAATGCAGCAAATGAGGATTTTGAAAAACATAGGAAATGAGATCGAATAGGTATAAGTTAATAATAGTTGGAATTTTCAAATACTTGAAAAGAGGTTTGCAATGTTCAAATAAACTTGTTTCTGAAACTACTCTAATTGCTTTTTTTTTGGATAACTAATATTTCTTTAACTCGTTTTGAATTCCCCCAGAAAATCAGACCATATCTAAAAATAGATTGGAAATAAGCGTAATATGCTATTTTTACATAGTTTATGGTAACACAAGATGTTAAACGCCTTAAGAGGTAAATTACTCTTGACAGCCTATTGGATATATGCTCTATATGTTCATTCCAATTTAGATTCTGGTCAATGAAAACACCCAAAAACTTAACACTAGATGAGAAGTTGTTGAGGCAATTATAATTGACTGAACCTGATCTCACGCTAAACAATATATTTTTTGTCTTATCATTATTTAGAAGAAATCCATTGGCCTGGAACCATTTGGATGCATTCATAATAGTGTTTTCAGATATTAATTTAATTTCTTCTATGTCTTTACCAATGTTGACAAATGTTGTGTCGTCAGCGTACAATATAGTAAGATGCAGACAAACATTGAGGGAGGTCATTTATGCATATTAAAAATAAAAAGGGTCCAAGTACGGACCCTTGGGGAACTCCACAATGTAAAGAGACTTCATTCGACCATTAGCCATTTATAAAAGTTTTTTGTTTGCGATTTGAAAGATATGACTTGAAAAAATTTAGAGGTAACCCGTTCACACCATAATAAGATAATATTTTGAAAAGGTCGCTATGATTCACACAATCAAATGCTTTGCTCAGGTCACAGAAGGTGGCCTGGGCAAGATTTTTATTTTCAAACGTTTGAATAATAGTTCTAATAAGACTGTCAATTGCATTTGATGTAGATTTGCCTTTCCTGAATCCGAATTGTGATGTGCTTAAAAATTGGTTTGTTTCAAAGAATTCATTAATCTGGTCAAAAACTAAAATTTCAATTAATTTGGATAAGATTGGAATAATTGATATCGGGCGATAGCTGTCTAGCTTATCTTTTGGCCCTTTTTTATATACTGGGCACACTCTAGAGACCTTCAGTGGATCAGGAAAAACTCCTTCCTTCAGACATAGATTTATGCAGAAAGTAAGGGGATTGACAAAACTTGGGAGAATGAATTTAATGAGATTATTTGACATGCAGTATATGTCACTGCTGTCCGAATTACTGAGGCGTTTACTAGCTGAAAGCACGTCATCTGGTGTAATGGCAGTCCAACTAAAGGCAACTGGAGTTACGTCAGAGCGATTTAGAAAGACACAACAGTTATTAACATTAGATTTAAAATTATTCATTTTGTTTTTTAATTCGGAGACTGACTCAATACAGAAATCATTATACTCATTAGGCGTGAAACATATTTGATCTTGTTTTAATGTTCCCTGATTGCTCCTGATAATGTTCCAAGCAGCTTTACATTTATTTTTACTGCGCTCAATGTATTTTATATTTTGAGAAATTTTTGCTTCCTTAATGGATTTTCTGTACTGTTTTTTTAGGGTAGCAAAGCTGTGCTTGACAGCCTTATTATCGGTGCTTTTTGCCACACCATGTAGAAAAAACAGCCTGTCTCTCATCTTTAGTAGATCTGGTGAAAACCAGTTAGGACGCGGCTTAGTAGGTTTATTTGACTTAAGTAACTTTAATTTTTTATAAAAGTTGATGTTATTTAAAATTAAAGAGAAAAGGTGTTGAAAATTACAGGTAGCTCCTTTGCCTCGGTACTCAGATAGCAAATGGTCTCAGTCGTAAGAGTGTAAATGGAGTGATATATCGTTATAAACCGATTTTGGAATAATGAATGTAGATTTATTGGCAGAGAATGTGGACGTTTTAGGTGTTTGCTTGTTGTTAGCGTGGAAGCCTAGAAGAATACCATCATGATCTGAATAAGGAAATGGAATAATTTTGCATGATGTTTTATTGACTGGACTGTTAATAAATACATTGTCGAGGCAGTTATAGCCTCTTGTCGCAGCCTTATTAAGACAATAAAAATTATGCTGCCTCAATATATTTTTGAAGATAGTTACGGCTTTTTTATTTGTATTTACATCAAATTTTGAGTTAATATCACCCCCTACAATAATAATGTAGCTGGACCAGGAGCCCAAAAACTCAAGAAGGTTGTCAAGTGTTTTAATAAACTCATACGCATCACCCGAAGGAGAGTGGTATAAAGAAACAGCTATAAGTTTTATTTCCTCAACAATAATAGCTGAGGCTTCAAAATTTGAATTCCTGGCAGAAATTAAATATATTAAATTCCTTTGCACATAAATTATCACGTACGAATATTAAAGAACCTCCTCTTATGTGTTCAGACCTACTATAGGAGGCTGCATAATAAAAGCCTTGCGGATTGGAAGCGTCAATTTCATCTTTTTTCAGCCAGTGCTCGGTAAGACATATAAACTGAATACCATGTAAGCCAATCAGGAAACTTTCCAAAACAGCAGTTTTTTTATCAAGACCTTGGACATTTAAAAACAGAAAATTAAGATAATTATATAATATTTCTGAATTGTTATCAAAGAGATTAATTTCTTTATGTTTAGGTATTTTTAAGTCGATTCCTTTAAGGCAATGGGTTGGGAGTTTAAATCATTGACCTCTGTGGCTTTGGATAACCCCCCCTTAACAGAACTTTTTTTATCTTCTACTATTACTCTTGCTTTACAGGAGCTTTGTATTTCACTGGGAGTATCTCCAGTCAAAACTGACACAAGTGGTAACTCTGCAGCTGTCACTGGTATGACATCTCTCTCTCTGATGCTGGTTGTAGGTGCTCTCCCAAGCTTGACATCTGGACTGGAACTATGGAACTTCTCTTGCTCATTTCTTGGGCGATACAACTCCTTATCAAAGCCACAAACTCATGATGCTTAAGTCCATTTCGAAGCGTTCTGGTGGCCCTCTCATCCCGTATGACAATGTTGACTGAGGCACTGGTACTGCGATGAAGCTGCACAATATTCCTAGCAAACAGTTGAGGGGCAATCTCATCTCTCATGCATCCCATGGGGGAACAAATAAGTGTTTTAATTTTTTTAAGTTTAAGATATAAAATAAGTGATTGAAAAGCTGCATTGTAGTCCTCATCAGATGGTTTACTGTTGTATGTTGGCTTAGTAATGAGTCCGTACACTGCTGCGCCATATTTACTATGCTGAAGTGAGAGATTGCTGCTGGCCAGATCTGAAGAAGTTGGTCTGCCGAATTCGTTTCTAAAAACTACTGCTACACCTCTACTCATGTGTCTTTGATCCTGGAAATCTGCTGAAATGCAGTGTCCAAAGGCAATATCACTACTACCCTGAAAACGTGTTACATAATTCTGCATGTCATCTTCAACAACTTGAATAGGTTCTAAAGGGGTTTCATCTCTATGTGGTTGACCACCTGATTACATTGTGTAGCTATTGGGTCTGTAATGAGAATTAACGAGTTGTTTTGATCTTGAAATAACTGTTCAGTAATCTTAACGATTTCTTTACATACAAACCGTTTCCCACTTTTATTAATATGCAGGCCATGTCTGGTTTGATAGCATCTCTCTAAAATATACAAGTCAAGAAGCTTGACATGGGAGTGATTGAAGGACAGCTGCCTGATCGCTACGTTGGCTTCCTTAATCAACATGTTTTCCGGACTCTCAGAACCCAAATCATACCTATAGGGTATAGTACAGAGAATTAGGTTTGTATGCCGAAATAAATGTTGTTGCTTTACCAAGAAGTCTTGAAAATATTGCAGGAACTTTTTAGGATTACCAGTAGATATCTTATTTATATTATTTGTGCCTCCCACAACGACAACACAGTCATCCTTGGTCAGTTGTTTTAAAACACTAGATGATGTGATGGAATTCATTATTAGTTCCAGAGGAGCACCTATAACCAGCAGTTTAAAAACATTAAATTTAGCAGAGCTTGCTTGTTCAAGATATGGGGACAAGTCTCTACCTTGACTGTCACTGCAAATAAGTATAGTGTGTTTTCTTTTCTTTTTTTGAGTGCTGTGTGGAAAGATTTCGTTCCTTTGTTATTGACTTGTTATTGTTATTAGATTTATTAGTTTTATAGGCACGCTTTGATTGTGTCTTGTAGACTGTTTATATAGGTGATTTAAGTCAGATGTATCATTGCCACATTCAGTGTCGGTTTCTTTATCAAGAACTTCAAATCTATTGCGTGTTATTAAACCTCTACTTGTGATGGATTTCCTTTTAGAAGGCTTGGTTCTGTTTACAGTTTTATGCCATTTATCAGGTTTAGTATAAGGTTTACTGTTAATAACAGAAGATATGTCTGTGCTGTTTGTTGTTAAAGAATGTTGTAGGTTCTGCAGAGTATTGGGATTGCAATTACAGCTCAAACATCCAGTGATCCATTCCGTGAACGAGCGGTTACATAATTTATTTAAACAGAAGTGATATGCAATGTATTTAGCGTGAACCAAAACATGTATTCCGCATTCAAAGAATTGCTTCTGTTGGATACATGGCATCTCAATAACCTGGCTTTTATCATATCCCAATTTCCCTGCTACTAACTGAGCGGATATGCTATTTGTAGGGCGTAGAGAGTCAAAGTGGTACGCCTCACCATTACCCTTATCTATAAACAACAGGCTCCAGTGAGAGCCAGAGTCTTCTTTATCACCATCAGCAACATTATTAATGCATAAAAAGGCATATTTACATGTTTGGAAGGAGTATACAATTATATTTATAGCCATTTAGTAACAACAACCATCCATTTTTAAATTGGATTTTAGGTTTTTACTACAAAACTGTCGGGACGTGGAAGGAATTTATATTGAACTAAGAAGACTAAATATTATCAGTACATCACACACATAAGTGTTGCTTTGTCAGGGAGACGTTCCACGTTTTTTTTTTTTTTTTTTCATGAAATTCACTGATTCGTCGTTATATTATTCAATATTCATAAAATGATATTTTGATAGCTTTAAATATTTCTTTAGTTTATCATTACATCAGACAGACAGTAATAGGGAGGTGCATGATTCTCCTTTTCTAACGTTAATTGCTTTATCATAAGCCTTTAATGTTTATTTTTGTTTTTGTGTTGTGTTTTTTTTTCTTTCAGATTTTAAACTACTGACATTCTAAATGTGCCCGTTTGTTTTTTTATTTGACTTTTGACTGATGATTTATTTTCATCTTACAGAGTGATATTTGGGAACGTAATGTGGGTTAAACAAGTAGCTTACTACATGAGGAAAACCGATTACTGTATAACATTGAACATTAGTTGTTAAAGGGGGTACCCGCAGCCAGTGTGGCCTACTTCAAACAAGTATGAAACAAAGATGTACAAACGGTTGAAAACATCACAAGGTTACAAGGAATTGATTTATTTTCATTTTACGGTTTATATATTGTACCATATAGACACCGATTTCCAATATGGTTTACTGGGTTTAGATATATGAGTTTATTTTTTAGTTACAAACCAAGACCGCTTTCATTAAACAATGTTGTTAAATTTAATTCATTTGGTCCTTGGGGGAATTTTGATAGATTTAAATGAAACATATTTAACAACTCCACAATTTTTAAATTGTTAAACCCACCCCAATGGCAAGTGAACAGCTGGATCCCATCAGCTGTTATTTTTCAATATTGGACAGTATTGAACAGGACACCTCTAGATTCAACCACTGTACCTCGAAAAAAGACGGTATCTCTCATGACGTCACATGGACGAAATTTTTATAGTTACACATAAGACGCCGACACAACGTTGTGCGTATTTTAAGGCGAATATGAATTATGATGTTAGTGTAGGATGAGTGTAATTTGGTTACTAACTGAGTTCAACTCTTCCTCAGAAACGGCAATTTAGTAATATCCCAACAGCCAGGAGAACTAAGGGACCTACAGATTTACGTGGAATCCGAACCACGTAGTATTAGTCTGATTTGAAGCTAATTGACAAGTCTGATACACAGTTATCTCTCACACACAATATCCGTACAATAATTACCTCCTAACATGGACACCCCAGACTTCTATGGTAGTGTCCACGCCGATAGCAACCACTGAGCGGGCACCATGTCGGTATTAAGAGGACCGAGCATCCAACATATCGCCTACAATCTCCACAACACTTAATCCCCCAAGTACCTGGGTTACAGCACTGCGCCACCAGTGCCGAAATGGCAACAATTTCCGTGGTTACAAAATTGTAGCTGATTAGTGGTAAATAGCTTGCTTACTACTTAGGTGAAATCTTCCATGTGATTAGTAAACTTGTTACCGGTATTAGTAGAATAATCAAACTTGCTGATTTCTCCCATGTGATGTCAAAGTCTAATGCACAGCCTCGTCGTGATGCCTACCGTAGTTAACCGTGGATTCAAACAACTTCACTCCCAGTTATCTAAAGTTGGGAAACTCGGTTTCACTTCAAAGAACGTAGCGTTAAATAGCTGAGATTTTATTATTAGAGTTAAATACACTTTGAGTTTATTATAACTACTATGCAACATTTAACATTATCATGATGAACACCAATGATTTGGATATTTTCCGTGATATGCGAGGATGAACTACATGACAAGTGGAATTTAAAACTCAACTATTAAGGTTATGCTTTTATTATTGGTAATTCAGCCATAAATTCTGTAGGATTCAGCCATGATTTCCCTTCACAAAGGATTTATCACGAACCACCCACCAAACCAAAGCATACGATTTATTATGGTACCCAATAATCAATCAAAACCGTATACAATATTAGATGGCCTTCTAAACAACACACTAAATATGTGATATTACATTATTTTCACACTATATGACGTCTACGATGTTAGATGCTCTTTACACCACACGACATCGACGATGTTAGGTGCTCTTTGCACCACACGATGTCGACGATGTTAGGTGCTCTTTGCACCACACGACATCGACGATGTTAGGTGCTCTTTGCACCACACGACATAGACGATGTTAGGTGCTCTATGCAGAACTTCACGTACACCATGTTAGATTCGCCATACAACGTTGACGATGTTAGATGCTCTTTATACCATACAACGTTGACGATGTTAGATGCTCATTTTACCGTACAACGTCGATGTTGTTAGATACTAGATGCTCTTTACACCATACGGCGCTCACAAAGTCATTTGCTCTTTACACTTCACGGCGCTTAAGATGTTGGATGCTATTTACATAAATGACGTGCACGATGTTAAATGCGCTTTACAAAACACGGTGCTCACGATGTTAGATGCTCTTTACACCATACGAAGCTTACGATGTTAGATGCTATTTAAACTATTTGACGTACACTATGCTAAATGCTCTTTACATTACATGACGCTTACGATGTTAGATGCTATTTACACACTTGACGTATACGATGTAAGATACTCTTTCACCACGACCCACGACGTTCAAGATGTTACATCGTTTTTTAAACGATGTAACTGTTTGCACCACACGACGTCGACTATGTTAGATGCTTCTTACACCACACGGTGCTCACGATGTTAGATGCTCATTACTAATGTGCATTCTATCGTACATGGATAAGAAGGAATAAGTCATCAATGACTTTTGACATTTTGAGCGCCAACAAAAGCCCGTAACCATCCAACCATGTTATCACCTGTTTTCAAACAAAATAGAAATTCGCTCAAAACATTATAAATAATTCAAGCGTTATAAAAAAAATCGTAAAACATATATGACAATACCATAAATTATACCTACACGTACAGTGGTATTGAACCACCTGTTCACCCTTACACGTACAATGTTATTGACCCACCCGCTCGCCCTTACACGTGCAGTGGTTCTGACTCACCCAATTACCCTTACACGTACAGTGGTATTGAACCAACCGTTCACCCTTACACGTGCAATGGTTCTGACTCACCCAATCACCCTTACACGTACAGTGATATTGAGTCAACAGTGGTCAATAGTGAGTCAATTGGTTAGCTGGTCAATAGAGTGGTAAACGTAAATAGTGTGCAAGGTTTTTAAGTTTCTAACTTAACTAACTAATGCTTAAATGGGAGGATATATTCAAAAAAATCAAATTTTTTACAAAAAGCTCAACTTAACCAACTTTTTTTGACGAAACTGTTGCATATAAAGCATATAAGTATATAAACATTCTTTTAATAAACTTTATTGTGAATTAAACAACATCATTTAATGTCTTTTAAACGAAATATGCAATTACAGAAAAACCAATACCTCAACAGTAGACGAAAGACAGAATTTTCATACAAATATTTTGAAGTTTTTGTTTGTTTTGAAAGGTGAAATGTCAAACTACGCTCACGATGTTAAATGATATTTACACCACTTGAAGTATACGATGTTAGATGGTATTTACACCGCTTGACGTGCACGATGTTAGATGCTATTTCATTACACGACGATCACGAAATTAGATGCACTTTACACCAAACGACGCTCATAATGTTAGATGCTCTAAATTTTTATGGAGGCTATTGACTGGATAATAACTATATCATAAGTTTAATGGAATAATAGGTTACTACACGTGTTGGCGTATTACGAGTTACGAGTGTGGAAAGGCAGACCTGAGGAAGTGTGTACGATAGTCCTATACACATCCTTGAACTGTGGAGGATCGTGAAGAGGAAACCTATAATTATTTTAATAAACCCGTCAGTGACCACGCTATTCGTACACATGGGAATTGTGGACTATCAAGGTCGTCTCACCGTTAAATATGCAGGTGATAAACATTCTTCGTCTTACGTGAGGAAGCAGATGGTTTTGTGATTCCCCTAACCTACAGTCCTCAGCAGTTGTCCTACCAGAAGTAATGTATGAGGAGATCCATAACGAGGCTTTCAAAATGCAGCATGATTCCCAAATTATGTCATCAAATAACAAATTATCGCTTACATCGCTATCTATAATTTTGTCGTCTTAATTGTTATTTGAATACTAAAAAAAATGATTTAATTTAATCGTTAATGGGTTAGCTAGTGTTGATTAAGCATCCACTAGAATCGATGAGAATGTTTAAATGGAATGACACAATGAGGGAAGATTAGTTCTCTATCTCAATTCCACCACAGTGCATTTCTCTCGCACCAGTGCTTTCATTAGTTCGCAGTATAAGCGGCCTATCTTAAGTTCCAAGTTGTTCTTATGGAAAGAAGATTGTTTAGGCTATTTAAAGGTTTGATTTGACATATTATTAAATTGTAAGAAGGACCATACGAGGTCCTCAATACAAAAGTAGTTTTATTTCATGTTTAAACTGAAAATTAGTTTATTTCAAAACAGCACTGCTGTCAGGTAGCAACACAAGTGCACTGGAGCTGATAGGCATAAATGTTAACGATTTTACTTAATTCTTAAAAGGTTACGAATATTTTTCTGTCTGTTCTGCTAAATACGCTTTTTTTGAATGAGTCCTTGAATGTATTTTCAGACGAACTCACAAAAATCATTATTTTGGACCATCACAATACTTTCTTTTTTTAAGGAGAGGCCGAACTCCTTTTTAACCTTACTCTGCCGATTCCCCATAGAATATTGATCTGTGCTAGGAACTTATTCAGAGTAAGGGGTGAACCAGAACAGTAGAAGGTGAAAATTACTGATAAACCTTCCAGTCTAGGCCGGATTCGAACTAGCGCTATCTCTAACCCTAACTCAAAATCCTGACGCCTTAGATCGCTCGGCTACCGCCTCGCCTTTCTATTTACTACGCCTACGCATATCGCAGAAAGTAAAGATTATTGAAGCTAATAATTGTTGACAGGTTTATTCTTTAATATATTTCCTTTGATGGAAGGTAGATACGTATAAAATATACATAAAAGCAATTTTATCGAGTTCGTTAGTATAATTATGAGAATTTTTCAGTACATTTGTGTTGCATTTTAGCTATAAAAACGTTTTAAAGTAAAAGTATTCGATAATTAAAATAAGCTTTCAAACAATAACGTCATTACGCGTAAATTCATCTTGTAGTTGAGACAGTAATTTTTATCAAAATTTTCTTAGTTTAATTGAGAAATATGACATTAAATTAATGATTATTAATGATATGGAATTATGAAGTTTAATAACTTACGTTAAATTACTATCAAATCGTGGAAATTGTGCTTTTATTTATAGTTTTTGTTTATTCAGATTTAAGGTTATAAGACTTCCATATTGTTTATTTAGTTAATTTTTCTTTTACGTTATTATCATTTAATTTGCTACTGGTAGTGGCTTAAGTAGTAGTGACAGCCTTCATGCAAAAAAAAAAATAAGTAAGGATCTTTTCATTTTGGTGTTATTGTAAAACTGAGTATTAACCACTGTTTATATATTACCATTATAATCATCTTTATCGTGTGTTGGTCAGTGCTCATAATGGTACATATAAACAGTCAAACATGAGACTTGTAGTTCCTACAACTCACTTTGGTTTGTACACTCACAAGAAGAGCGCTGAGGATAAAACAACGGAAGTTAAATATACGATCGTTGATAGGATTTAATTTGATTATTATCACTCTAATAATTCCTAATTAATTACTCGTTTTATAACAAATTCTTACGCGTATTATCATTTGCATAGAATACATAGTTTTTCACTGCACGTGTTCAAACACGCGGTAACCGTTAACCACTAGTTTTTTAAAGTGTTGCGTTTAGCGTACTGTACAGGGTTGGGCAAAAGTCTGGAATATATTTATTAATTTCAAAACCACGGAGAGAAATGTAATTAAACTTAAAATGTTTGGTATAGGGGCATGTACATAGCTGCAAACATTCAGATATATATTACTTGTTTTGTGTATATCCAGGGGACGGCCCATAAATGAAGTCTTAACAATTTTAAATATAAGTCTACCTCGAGTTATACATCATTTTAAAGGTCTTTGTTTGTAAAACACAAGATTGGAATTCTGTGGTCAAAAGGATGACCCAGTCAGAAAATATAGCCTATCAAAGAATTTAATGTCATATAACTAACACTGCTTAAGGCAAAGGTAAGATAGTTATCTATTGCTGCGTCGAGCTATAATTTATCTACTGAATATGAGAAATTAAACTTCACAAAAAATAAATAACAAATTTTATAGTAATATTCATAGACTATTTTAAGTAAACCTACTATAAAAAATGTTTTAATACAAATTTCTTATTTTTATCTTAGTTAAATAGCATAGCCTTTTTATAACGCAGTCGTTTGTTACGATTGTTAACAATCAACAACATAATCAGCAGCAGAGACCTGAAACTGTTAGATAAATAGCCGTATAACTGAGAAGAATTAGTAATATGACATTAAATACGTTGAATCGCTATTTTTGTGAATGATTCGTCCTTTTAACCTCAGATTTGCACTTTTGTATTGTACAAACCAAGACATTTAAAATGAGGTATAACTCAAGGTAGGTCTTGAGTTATAAACATTTAAAAAAAGTTTAACATTTTTAAGACTTCCTTCATGGGCCATCTCCTGGACATAAAAAAACAAGTAAAATATGTCCATATGTAGATATACATAACTACAAATATAGATAGATGTACATAACTATATCCTAACCTAACCTAACTTAACCTACATAACTATAAAGTTTCATTAATTTTCTTTTAATAGTTTTAAAATTAATAAATACATTCCAGACTTTTGCCCAACCGGCTGTATTTTCTGACTGGGTCATCCTTTTGGCCTCAGGTTTGTACTCTTGTGTTTTACAAACAAAGGCCTTTAAAGTGAGGTATAACTCGATGTAGGCTTACATTTAAAATTTTTAAGGCTTCCTTCATGGACCATTACCTGGCTATGCAAAAACGAGTATAATATGTCTAAATGTTTGGTATAGGGACATGTACATAACTACAAAGTTTCATTACATTTCTCTCAATCGTTTTGAAATTAATAAATATACTCCAGACTTTTGCCCAACCCTGTATAGGGCCGGGCCTCTTTTCACAAGCTTACCATAATGTTGTGCTAATAAATCCAGAAGCTCGGTCTAAACACAACCTAAAAATGAGTGAATACGTTTTTTAAAAACTTTTCAGGTTTTCAACTGCTATAACTCCTAAAACTGGTATATTTCTAGTATATGGGTGAAATGCATAGGCTGTCGGCCATGTTCGTTTTAATGCCATAAGAACAACGTTATTTGCAAATTGATTTTTTTACGATATTTATTGACCAAAAGTTGTATATGAGGTATAATTTTAAACGTTATCATATTGCGCATTGGATTTGCTTTTGATATTTTGAATACATTCACCGAGTATTGAAAAAAACGACAAATATATTATTTGAAATAGGTGAAAATAAATATATTAAATTAAATATATTATATATTTTTTTATATAAAACTAATTAGGAATCATCAAAGCAATTTCAACGCGCAATTTAGGTTATTAAAATGCAATTTGCTTGGAAAAATCGTTTTAAAATAACTGTTTGATTTGCATACGCGTGACAGTATGTCTGGTTCGAAAATAACATGTTCTTATGGGATTAAAACCAATATGGCAATAGTCTCTACACACTCTTAATGGTCTAGCGTTGTTTATTTCAACTGTTAGGGTATAGTATATCAACTTAAAATATTTAAATCTTAAATGTATGTATGGAGGCGTATAGCTGAGCTCGTCACTGCTTTTTGTTTATAGTTGTACTAACCATGTCCCAAATTACTCTCCTACCGCGTAGACTATGCCAATAGTTGACTATCCTACTGGTAGACTATCCTACCGCGTATACTATCCACCCAGTTGACTATCCTACTAGTAGACTATCCTACCGCGTAGACTATCCCACTAGTAGACTATCGTACCGCGTAGACTATCCCACTAGTAGACTATCCTACCGCGTAGACTATCCCACTAGTAGACTATCCTACTAGTAGACTATCCACCGCGTAGAATATCTTACTAGTAGACTATCCTACCGCATAGACTATCCCACTAGTAGACTATCCTACCGCGTAGACTATCCCACTAGTAGACTATCCTACCGCGTAGACTATCCTACTAGTAGACTATCCTACCACGTAGACTATCCCCCTAGTAGACTATCCTACCGCGTAGACTATCCTACTAGTAGACTATCCTACCGCGTAGACTATCCCACTAGTAGACTATCCTACCACGTAGACTATCCCACTAGTAGACTATCCTACCGCCTAGACTATCCCACTAGTAGACTATCCTACCGCGTAGACTATCCCACTAGTAGACTATCCTACCGCGTATACTATCCTACTAGCAGACTATCCTACCGCGTATACTATCCTACTAGCAGACTATCCTTCCGTGTAGACTATCCACAGTCAACTCTTATATGCTTTCAATGAAATTAATTCATCTTCTGTTTATATTTTTAGGAATGTTTTGATTGAACCCCGGATTCTTCGTCCCGTCATAACAAGGTCAAATGCACTATAGGGCCACTGCCTCCGCCATTAGTATTGTTGTGGTAATAAAAACGTAAATTTCAAGGACAACGGTGGGAAAACTAGCTATAAGAGGTTTCTACGGCAAATTTTATCCGTTAGTTTTAGTGCCCTAAACTTGAACGTTCGACGCAAATTTCATGAAGATGCAAAACTTTCTAAATGACTATTAATAATGTTTTGTTGAAATTATCCTAGATTAAAAATATGAATATTACAATTCAACACGATATACACTCAAAACAATTTTTATCTAATATTGATCATATTATAACTAGCAGTTTTATGTAATAGATAGTGTGCGTTCCGTTTTGCGTCGTATTAATTGTTAGATGAATGCCTGTTTTGGTTTGTATTGTATTTGTTCTCCAGGTTTTCATATCCGCTGCTTCGCGTGTTAGACTGGCCTTCATTGCTAAATCCACCGATCCACACAGTTGATTTCTGAACATCGCCTCACTCATTTACCTTCATACATCTTTGTTCTTTCTGCCATTTCTCCCACTTCATCATATTCATCAACCTCAAAATTATACACAAACATTAACGTCCAAGAGGCGAAAGCATAGCCTTGGTTAAAATTCAGCGATATATGATTCTTAATTCGAGCCCAATCAAAGTCAACACAAAACTCTAAACGCGTATGAAGCTATATGACAATTATGTGACACTTTTTGTTGTTAAGATAAGTTTATTATATCTAGCAACTTAATATCATGCACACCGCTCCACGATATGTATGTAGAATCAAGTCCTGCAGGCCAGCACAGACATTTGGTGTATGGGACAGGCAGTAAGGTAAACACTGTGAGTCTATTCAACTTAATATCATGCACACTGTTACACGATATGTATGTAGAATCAAGTCCTACATGCCAGCACAGACATTTGGTGTATGGGACAGGCAGTAAGGTAAACACTGTGAGTCTATTCAACTTAAGATCATGCTCACTGTTGCACGATATGTATTTTAGAATCAAGTCCTGTAGGCCAGCACAGACATTTGGTGTATGGGACAGGCAGTAAGGTAAACACTGTGAGTCTATTCAACTTAAGATCATGCTCACTGTTGCACGATATGTATGTAGAATCAAGTCCTACATGCCAGCACAGACATTTGGTGTATGGGACAGGCAGTAAGGTAAATACAGTGGGTCTATTCAACTTAATATCATGCACACTGTTACACGATATGTATGTAGAATCAAGTCCTACATGCCAGCACAGACATTTGGTGTATGGGACAGGCAGTAAGGTAAACACAGTGGGTCTACTCAACTTAATATCATGCACACTGTTACACGATATGTATGTAGAATCAAGTCCTACATGCCAGCACGGACTTCCAGTGAATAGGACAGACAGTAAGGTCCATACAATACAATCCCTTATAATAGTAAGGGTTTAGGTAACTTAAATCATGCACATACCATTGCACGATATGTATGAGAGTTAGGTGAATAGAGCAGGCAGTAAGGTAACAAGACTCACGATCACAGACACACTATTGCACGATATGTATGATAGGTATGTCCTTTAGCAGTAAAGGGTGTTCGATCGAAAATTAATTTTGAAATTTTTAAAGTAAAATTGTTATTATCCATGTAAGTAATAAATATGTTAGGGGAAAACTTTCAAAAAAATATTCTTAATTGAGATATGGCTTTATAAAGTGACTAATTCGGCCTTTGGTGAATAACTAACCGTGTGATATATTTTATTAACATTCTGAGAATATAATACTAATAAATATGGTATATCGTAAATCTAAAATAAATATATAACTGTTTTAAGTGTTACTAATTAATTATTGTTCTATAAATTATATTTGTACAATTTTTTAGATTTAGTACAATTATATTTGGCTAAAAAATAGATTAATAATAATAATATATATATATATATATATATATATATATATATATATATATATATATATATATATATATATATATATATAATTCATTGCTAGAATTTACTATCAGCGAGGAAGTCATGTCCTTTTGATAGTACGTGGCGGGGCAGGCGGGGGCTATCAGGGGCGAGAGGGGAGGGGAATACATTTCTTGTTTGTTAGTGAGTCAGGACATATACTACTCTTAGCGGCAATTGAGATAAAATCTAGAACTAAATTCCTAAGAGTGCTAAACTCGGCGCTCGGACAAACACTCTTAACTATCCCCTCATGTGGAGTCAATTAACAATTTATAGAACAAGAAATATTAATGCAAAATCTTTTATTTTACTTTTACCAATTTTGATACTGTTTATAAATTTGCAGTCAGTATTTTGAAATCAATTTAGTCGACTACAAAATGGAGTAGCCTCTATATATTAATTTATTTTTGCAAGTTATGTTTTTTTATTTATCGTTCCTTCCGAAACGAATAAGATGTAGCTAGCATTATATATTGTTCATATAAATTTTATGGCGAAAATTTGGAAGTAGTTTTTCAATTCATACTACAATATGTTAGAGGTATAAAGCATACTCTTAGACAAGTATACATAAATGTATAACACTATTTTATCCTGTTAGCACTTATTTAACATCAATTTATAACAGCTTAAGTTATTTTTTAAAAGTTTGTTGACAAATTAAAAAAAATTGTCTTAGAGCAAATTTGTGAATTTTATTTGTTATTTATTGAATTTGTCAAGTTTATAATAACTATTTCATATCTACATGAACAGAGAAATCCTGTTACAATCTACGTAAACAAAATGAATAAATAATGAATATTATCAAATAGTACGTATCGATAAATGTATTAGTTACATTAACAGTCATTTTATTTGTGACATTTACCAGTAGTCCACGAACACGTCCGTCCGATCAACAGGGTTGACACAAATAGTAACACAGGCCACATGTCACTGTACACAGTTACATCGACTGACTGGTCACTGACTCTGGCTGGACTGGCTATACCCACTTCCCCCACTCGGTGGACGAGATGGGGTTCCCGGACAAAAGCGCTGGTTTACAGTAACCGGACTTTCGCCAACTTTCCTCCACCTTGTCCCTTGTCATTTTATCACTCTTATCTACGCCCGAAACCGGAAAGTAAGATAAAACGTCCTTCCCTTGACGTCATATTTCGACTGATGTATTTACCAAATAGGACCTCTGAAGCTAACAAAGATGTAATTTGAAATGCGCATTTTAAAATTATTGATTTTCCAATATTAATCTTCAGCGTTTCGTACTGTAGCTAGGAATTGGTAAGAAATATTAATATCAATATAGACACTACTGTTATTATTTTACTTTATATAACAGTACAAATATATCGCTATTACATATAATATTTAGTAAATTGAAAACACAAATGTGTGGCAACTATTTATTGTTTTAGTTTAATCTATACAAATAATTTCCTTTCATGTAAGAAAATACAATTAGTAAAAATAAACAACAGCACGGTTACAATTAATTGTTCTTAGTTTATATGATATACGCATTCTACCACTATTCAGAATAAAATATAGTTTGTTAAAGTAAACAATATGACAACAAAGGTTCATAGTTTACATGACATAAATATTTTACAACTACATATAAAAAATTAGTTTGTCGAAATAAGGAACAAAATATTGACTACACTTATTTTTGATTTACTTGATATAGTTTTTTACACATTATTAATTATACATTTTAGTTTGTTGAAATAAACTAAATTAGTATAATCTTAATTATTCAGTACGTTTTTGTATAAGTAGGAGTGTCCATTTACTTTCTCCCTGTATATTAGCCGTCAGCCAAATCACTCCGTTGTTTATATGGAACCATTGTATATTGATAATATCCATATTGAATATCCTTTGTTGAATGGAAACAATTTAGTCATAGTAAATATAAAAAAATAAATACATAAAACAGGTGTTTATTAGACCCATTTTCTTCTTTTTTTCATTAAATTGCAATGTACATTTCAATCCTAACCCAATTGATAAATTGGACCATTGGTTTTATCATTGATTTTATACCGCACTAGTTTTCTCATCCAATGTTAAGTGTTGCCTCTGAAATGATTAGCTCTTTTTTGGTTCCTTGTGGAGCGCTAGTGTAGTCCTATGTAAATATAAGCAGTTTAAACCAGTTGTGGTAGCGGACCGTAGTAACCAAATTTCCGGTACACATATTCCTATTAGATGATATATCTATTGTAGGTGTATAGGCTTACAGTATAATCAAGGGTTTTATACATACATAGATAGATTTCTCGCTTGTATAAACCTAAATTGTGTCTCTAATTATCAGCTGTTTTGGGTCCAATAATGGAGCACTGGTGTAGTCTTAACATCATGAACTAGTCAAAATACTGGCACCTATTTTTCTATTACGTGAGATATGTAAGTAATCAAGTAACAATCCTTAGTAATGTATTGTTTAGTTTATGAATAGAAAATGGGTCAAATAAACCTAAAAGCCTGGTTTTACACAAGATAGCGGATGTAAAAGCAGTAAGATAATTGTCAATTAAAAACGAATCCGTTGAAACATCGAGGTTAAGTTTCAACAAAAAAATAGATAGATTTTGTATACAATGAGATATTTTAGGTTAAAAGAATAAGTAACCGATGTTCACTGTCATTGACATTTATTTATTATAACACATTTGCCCGATACATAAAAAAATCCATAACATATTTTAATTGAGATTAAATATTAAATTTAAATAATTGAATAAGTACTGTACATGATTATCATGAAGTACGCCAAATGGTTCAATGATTATGAATACATTAGCCGATTTGACTATGATAGAGTTTTGGCAATCAATATGTTTGGAATCATTAACCGTTTTTTAATTCATACATTGTCTTATTTTAAATACATACATTGCATTTACAAATTCATATTGTAAATGTGCCTTATGAATATTTACTTACATATAATTATACATAAAAAGCAAAAAACTTTTTAAATTTAATGACATCACTTAGTTTTAATCCTAATTTTAGAGAGGCCACCAGAATCACAAAATCAACTTCCACATGTATAGATAACATATTTTCAAATTTGAAACCAGTTGTAGCAGACATCTATGAACCGGGATTGTCTGATCATAAAGTACTCTTTATATCATTCCAACTAAAGAGGGTACAAAAAGCAAACAAAAATATTAAATATAATTTGACAAGAAAATTTTACCCCATGAATATATCTAATTTTGAGCGTTTTTTACGTGAGTCTCAAATAAATGACATTGACTTTTCAACCTGCAATGATGTCGACACTCAACTTAATGCTTTTCTTAGAACTTTAAATTTAGCTTTTGAGGCGGCATTTCCATTAACTCATTGTAAAATTCAAAGCAGACAAACTGTTCATTGGTTGACGCAAGGTATAAACGTATCTTGTCGTCGCAAAAGAAACTTATTTGAGGCATATATAGATTCAAAATGTCCCTTGCTTAAGATCCACTATCAATCTTACTGTAAAATACTCAAGAAAGTCATTAACGCTTCCAAGCGCATGGCTAATGATAAAATAATAGCAGGTGCTAGCAATAAAACCAGGGCCATGTGGGAAATTGTGAAAAGGGAAACTGGAACGAAGAGGAAACACGTTGAAGAGGACATTAAAATAGAAACTGATGATGGGGTCATCACTGATCCGATAAAAATAGCCAGCACATTCAATAATTTCTTCGTAAATGTTTCAAGAAACTTAGTTCCTAATATTCAAGAAGCAGTGAAATTTCTGAAAATATCTAACAATTCAAATAATCCATCACTTTTTCTCTCCCCTTCTTCACATGATGAGGTTGCAAGGGCCATAAAATCATTAAAAAGATCCAAATCTTCTGGCTGGGATGGAATTCCCTCCATCGTTTTAAAGAGTGTAGCTCATCTCTTGTCCACTCCATTGCCCCTTATTATCAACACATCCCTCGTTACAGGCACCTTCCCTGATCTGTTAAAATATGCAGAGATAAAAACAATTTTCAAAAAGAACAACAAATCTGAAATGTCCAATTATCGTCCAATCGCGCTTTTACCAGTATTATCTAAGATCTTTGAAAAAATCTTTCTGAATAGGTTGTTGAATTTCCTCTCTAACTTCAAGATTTTGACAGACAGTCAATATGGTTTCAGAGGAAAGTCCTCAACGATTCATGCAGTTTTCTCTCTCATTGAAAATATCATTGAGTCCATGGATTAAAGAAGTCATGTAGCGTCAGTGCTTTGCGATCTATCGAAAGCATTTGACTGCGTCGATCACTCAATTCTTCTGAGGAAAACTGAATATTATGGAATTAGGGGAGTTGCGAATAACTGGTTGCGCTCATATCTCTACAACAGGAACCAAAGAGTCTCCTACACTGACAGCGTTCACAAATCTCCCTGGGTGATTAACGGTCGTGGTGTCCCGCAAGGATCAGTTTTGGGTCCTGTCCTCTTTCTAATCTACATTAACGACCTTCCAGATTCTATAACAGAATCTTCCGCTATTCTTTTTGCTGATGATACCACCTTGACCGTATCTACTAAAAGTATAAACGAATTAAATTACTCTTTAAATTACACACTGAATGAAGTAAGTGATTGGTTTTCATCAAATGGTCTAATGCTGAATAGGTCTAAGAGCCAACTAATCCACTTTGGCCCTGATAAAAAAGATTGTTATTAATGTACAAGTGTCGTTGGTAAAGTCAGCAAAATTCTTAGGTATAACTGTTGATAACTCGATTAACTGGAAAGAGCATGTAGCATATGTTTCTGGTAAACTTAGTTCTGCCTGCTTTGGATTAAAAACTCTTAGGCCTGTTGTAAATTTTGAGACGTTAAAAGCTGTGTACTATGCCCATGCTTATTCACATTTAAGATATGGAGTGGTGTTCTGGGGGAACTCAGTGGACTCTGACAGGGTTTTCAAAATCCAGAAAAGAATTATCAGAACAATGTTTAACCTTCACTACAGACAGTCCTGTAAACCCTTCTTCAAAAATTTCAATTTTCTTACATTACCATCACTTTACATTTTTGAACTCCTTTGTTTTTATAAAACAAATTTGGACAAATTTCAAAAACATCAAGTAATGCACCAGTACTCACTTAGGCACGATACACTTCACTACCCAGTTCACCAGCTTGCTCTGTATGAACGGGGTGTTTTTTTATTCCGCCTTAAGGCTTCACAACAATCTACCAACACATATTAAAAATCAAAGAACCCTGTCTGGGTTTAGGGGATCTCTCAGACGCCATCTCATTGATCAGTTCTACTACTCAGTAAGAGAGTTTTTTGACAAGTAGTCATCTTAGTTGATAATGATCTAAAGTATTTACTTATATTGTTCTGTATTATTATCATTAGACAATTTTATATAATTGTACCATAGATAATGACTGGTCATATGTTTACTGAAGACTTTCTTCTTGATTGTAAACCGATGTGACAGAAATAAATAAATATTAGAATCACAACTAAGTACATTACGAATGTTGTCTGTTTGGTTTTACTTTCTTTTGAGTACTTGAGTTTTTCTTTTTAATTTAATTTTATTATCTTAAGCTACTTTCATACAAATTCATGAAAGGATGTTAAAAATATTTAAAATATAATTAAATTCGAGCGTTTTTAAAATTCTTACTAAAAATTAATTACCCATGAAAATAATTCACAATATTTATATTATAGCAACAAGATAATTGAGGATTAGCAACGTTATTTCTTAATTAAGAGTAATTGTATTTTTATATCGTTTGGTTTACAATAGGTAAAACACCATATTACATTCATGTTATGTACATTTTTGCACATAAGTTTTGATGTTTTTTTTAAACCCACCCACCCATTACATTTGTATTGACCCACCCGCCCACTCCTAGACGTACAGTTATAATGACCCAACCACCCATACACATACATTTGTATTGTTGTAGATGATGAGATATTTTAGGTTAAAAGAATATTCACTGCCCTTGACATTTATTTAATATAACACATTTACTCAATACAAAAAAATACATACAATATTTTAATTGAAGATAAATATTAAATTTAAATAATTGTATAAGTACTGTAAATTATTGTAAATGTAATGTAAATTTCAGTGAAATCTTAGTTACACAACTTTGTAAAGCCATGTTTTCAATGACATTTGTATTTCAGTCTAGTTAATGATAGATTCTACTTCCAAATCACAGCCATTTAGACTTATTTTGGGCCGTGACCTTCAGGGGTCACCGAACTTGACTTTGATGTAAAACTTTCCAAAATCCCAAAACAGTTTGGCGCACACTGACAACTTCCAACAGACGACGCTTCAGTTGAAAAAATGTTTGACTTTTATTAAAATAAATATACTTTTGGTAGTTTCCATCATTGTATAGTGTTATTTATTATGCATTGATTATGTTTTAATTCTTTATATTTTATGTAATTAAAATACTTGTTGTTCCTTATAAGTATTTCGATTATGTACCACACAACAATATCAACGTAAAATTGTAAAAATAAATTATACAAATGTAAAACGTAGGACTGTTTTACTAATTTAATTGTCACCACAAAGAGTATTTTTAGTCCACAAGGATATTTATTTACAATGTCATATATATTATACAGTACAAGTGAACGTCACACAACACAAATATATTACAATATAAGCACAAAATTCACAAATATATTATAATACAAGTACAAAATGCACACATATTATTGTGATCGATTTCGGTGAACCCCGCTCACCTTCCTCAGACCAGAGGGATTCACAAAAGGGGATCAATGTAATTTTAGTTAATTGAATTGAATTTATTCTTTATTGAGGTGAAATTAGGGCCTTTCCCCTTTCTGTTCTTACGTTTAACCTCACCGGATATCAGCTTTTTATTCTTATATTCGAGTTATAAAAAAGAACAGTATTTTGTACCTCATTGGCTTTAAGATTTCTTTACTGACTCTATACATGTGGCTCGTGCAAAATCCATTTAGTTTAGATATATTTAGAATATGAAAAAAATTTAAATATTTGTCCACTTAGCTAAAAATAATTTAGTGGTAGCAACTCAGTTACTAATGACTCAAGTTATAAATAGATGTTTGTTTGTTTTTAATTTATTGACTGAAAATGTTATGACAAGAACTATAATTATATCAATATTAAAAAGTTCAAGTTCTTCTTATTTTACCAGGCGAAGTTAGGGCTAAGAAGCCCTCTCCTCTTCTCTAACACTTAACACCTGGGGACCAACGGCTTTACGTGACTTCCGAACCACGGGAGCGGCAGGGAAAAATCTATTAGTGGTCACATCGGGAATCGAACCCGGACCAATTGCTTGACAAGACAACGCCTAAGCCCCTTAGCTACGGCCGCTCCAAGTCCAATAAAAAATTCAATATTATTGAAGAACTTTCTCTCAAAATGATATCAAAGCCACGTCCGGACTTTCGCTGCTCACTCTGTGTTAGTGGAATGTTGAATAAGTAGATAAGTTCCTTGAATCAGCTACTAGCTCTGTAGTTCCGGACAGGAATAATATCCTGGTTTTGGATGGAAAACCCTGGACTGAGTTCGACACATCATCGTCATTTTTTCTTTTTCCAGAAAGTCTCTGCATTCTCCTCTTTTCTCTTTCTATTACTTTCTCTTTAAGCATACTATTTCCCTCATCCTGTATTTCATTCAATTTATGAATTCTTCTTCTACCTCTTCCCTCTTTTCCTTCCACAAATCCTTCCTGAGTCAACTTCTGTATTACCTCCTTCCCTCGAAAGAGATGTCCTGTTCACTTTCTCTTTCTTTTCTTTATAATCTGTAGAATTTTCCTCGTCAACTCTTCTAAGTATCACTTCATTTCTCACCTTCTCTGTACATTTGATTCCTACCATTCTCCTACTTTTCCACACTTTGTATGCATCCCCCCATATCTTCCTTTCTCCACATCCCTGTTTCTGCTCCATATAGGGCAACACTCCATAAAGAACCACGTGTATGGGCGGGCATGTGCTAAAGGTTCTCAGTTCGATCCCAATCAAAGTCAATACATTTTGAGAAGGATCAGCTGATAATCACCGGCTGTTCATTTTTCATTGGGCTATTAATTAATGACACTTTCTAAGGAATAGTCGGCCTTAGTTTGTAACAATGACTACATTCGCTCATCTACACTCATCACACTCATTCGAAATCCATATTCACCCTTATCTTGACGATCGGCGTCATGAATAAATAAAAAAATACAGTGTTACACTTCTTCAATCTTTTCTCAGTTCCATATAAGTTTGCTGCAAAGGATCCTCTTTTTGTTATAAACTTCTGTCTCGGTATTGATACAAGACAAAGATTTAAGATAAAGAGCTGTTAGATCACTCGATCGGTATAGTGAATAACAATCAATCGACAAGAGTTGACAAACATTTCTTTCTTAGGTCTAACAGTTTTTAAAATGAAAATTTTAACTTTAAAATGTTCAAAAGTAGTTATTGTGCAGCTGGATTTATCAAACTCTTGCAGACTGTAAACTAATTATTATTTGTAATTGGAATATTTGATTTATAAGAGTCTCACTTACGTAATTTGTTGTTTGACTAATCTTTCTACAAATAGTATGGAAATGAATATTTTTGGGGTATGTAATAGTTCAGTATTAAATATTTTATACCCATTTTGTCCTACTCAGTTCTAAATTTCTTGTAAAGCAACTTTATATTGTTTATGTTAATATATCATTTATTAGCTAGGAACTTTTAATCTAGTTTATTTCTTCAAATAATAGCATAAATATTTGTTAACCACAACTATCCATGTCTTATTCTTTGAAAAAGTAAAAAAGGCTAACATAGATATATTTAAATATATGCAATTATGTAGCATATTTATTATTGAATTGTGCATAAATCTTTTGATTCATGTACTTGAAACGTATACACATGTTTACTTTTTATGTAAAAAAACTTCTTATACTGAGCAAAATCAGCCAAATATGTGTCAACATATTTATTTTATTTTTATTTATTTATTCATAAAACGCCGATCGTCAATATATGGGCGAATATTGATTTCGAATGAGTGTGATGAGTGTAGATGAGAGAGTGTAGTCATTATTACAAACTAATAGTCCAGTCACTGAAGGTTTTCACCTCAGAATTCTTTCAGACTGCACCGATTAACCCAACCAAAAAAATCTATATGGACCCGATGTGTGCTTTCACCCCGGGGGTGAATGCCACCCCTTCTCGGGGGTGGAAATTAAAATGTTTAATTAACCCAGGAAATCAATAGATGGGCTAATTTTAAGCAAAAAATATTGTATGCATTTTTTTCTAATCCAATACTTTTCGAGTTATTTATGATGTTTTTTAATGTTTTTTTGTGGATAAATAAAAAACCTTGTGGTTTATGAAAAAATTCTTATAAAAATGTAAAAATGTAGCTTATAAAAAAACAAAGAAATATCTTTTTTATTATTAGTATAAACGCATTACAAGCGGAGTTATGACTCCTTAAAGGGAGTTTTTTGGTTATCATAAATTTATTTGAAGAATTCAAAGCTTAGTAATGGAAAAACAAAATATTGTTCGAGGAAAACTCATATAACCCTTTTCAAAGTACTAAAAACGACCTTTAAAATGAGGTATAATAAAAGTGTATAGGACGAAAATCGATAGAGTTATGATTAAAATAAGATGAATCAGTCGATTTCGAAAAAAGACGAGCAATAAAATGTTACGATTAAAATTAAGATAAATCGTAACCTATAAATAGTTTACTTTATTTATACAAATTATATTGCAAGTGATTATTATTTCATATCAGTGTCATCATCAACGTGCTGCAAGACATTTAAAAAGCCATTCAATAATATCATCGTAAGAGATAATTTTTAAGGGTGGAAAAATAATTATTATAAATTCTACTATATTTTCTCTTATTAGATACTTCAGTATAAAAATTACTATAAACACATTTAAAGTTGCTACAAAATATTTTTTTATTTATTTAGGGTAGTTTTTAAGAGTAGTAGTATTACTAAATACTATAAATCGAGTTTCACGCAACAACACAACTAATAATTAATATATTTTAATACATATAGAACCTACAAAATGCTATAATCTATCGATTTTTAATTTTCCAATAAAAGGGGTAGTTTTCACCCCTTAAAAACAAAAAGCACAGGTTGTACTTATATAACTTTTGAAGTAGAGGGTACAATGAGCATAATTCCAAATTTTCAGAACAATCGATGTAGTCCGATAGAATTATGAGGTATTGCCTGTTTTTCGGCTACAGTGACTGGACTATAAGGCCGACTATTCCTTAGAATATGACAATTAATTCCTACAGAGTTCAAATTGTTTATAATAATATGTATTTATATATAATTTAATGTACGTAAAAGGAAGGATACAGCAGGAGATGGTGGGGGGGGGGTGACGTCCACGACGAATACAGTGAATCGGCAATATATCAATTTGATTGATGAAATTTGTGTCTAAATGCATATTAAAATTTTGTGTTTTCCAAAATCAACCGTAGAGTTACACACCTTTTTGATCGAGCGCCTGGAGAAAACTGCCCCAACTTTTCCTCGCCACTGCGAGCACCAAAATCTTCCCGTTTTTGATCGCGTGTGTATAACATTTAATTTTGGCCATTTGACATGCAAACACACCTCCATTTATTTACTGAAGTTTTACATGTCAATATACATTATATTTAGCTGGCATTTGACTAGTGTAGCAAGCATACTTTCTATTTTCACCAGCATTTGAAGTGTGTATGCATAGACATTTTATATAAAATTAAAATCCATAGTATATGGAGTGTCTATGGTGTAGAGTCGTACGTACACCTTCTGTACATACGACAAATTTTTTACAGAACTTGGCCTGTTTTGCAAACATATTTTACAAAAATTTGATCTGTAGCAAATATAATTTCATTTGTTTAGTAACATTTGACATGTGTAGCAAACGTACTTTTACTTTTTTATTGGCATTAGGATACATGACGATTTGAGACATTTTTCTCTCTGAAATTCTTTTTTCGATTTCATTTAACATATTAATTTTTTTAAGGAGATCTCTAAGTGATAGGTGAAAGGACCTTGAAGGTAAAGAAAGTATTAATGAACAGATGATGAAAGATAACCTGTAACACGAACCTTAAATCATTAAAGCATTCTTAGTTTTAATTTTGGTAAAATATGAACATCGGCAGTCGATAGTCTGAGAAGCTCCTTCGAGTTTAGAGGCTATTTTTCCGGGGGTCGACCTTGAGCTGCTAATTTAGAACATTCCAAGCTGGAAGGTTGGACACGAATTGGTTTGGAGTCTGTCAAGTCTCATCAATGACATGGCGGTGGGGAAAGCATCTACTAGTGACCTCATCAATGACGTAGGCAAGTTCATTAGAACACACCAAGCATTATTACGTTATGAGGAAATCCATAATGTACTGTTTGATTACGTGACTATTTTCATATAGTTTTCCTCATAAATTGCAAAGAAAATCCCACAAAATACTCAAATGATCCATTCAGGATGACAAATGAATAAAGCTAATTCTAATTATTTGCAAATGATTCATCTTGTAAACCCCATTGCTCTCATCAAACCAAAACCGAACTTTGTCTAAACATAATTGATGACAATTACAGGATTTTTAATGGAGATAAATTAGTTTTTTATTTGGAATATATTCCGGCACTTGTAGCTCAGCTGTCTCATAAGTTTATATAAACGAAAATTACAGTCCATTTCTTCAGCTATGGCCGCTAGTGGGTTGTATACACTCCCGACCACACAAGAACGTCACTAGGGCTGTTTACCTCTCCATCCGGTCTCTCCTATAATTAGCGAACAGAGGACGTTCTTCTTCACTTAAATTTGTGCTTTCCATCTTTTTTATCATAATAGATTATGAAATTATTATGATAAAAAAGTATTATGATCTCATTTTAAAAGTACAAAATTGCCAGAATATAGTGAAACTTGTTTCCTAATTAGAGGTTGCCGGAAGGAGAGACCAACAGCCCTGCCGTCGTTCTTGTGTGGTCGTGAGTGTATACAACCCACTAGCGGCCATAGCTGAATGAATGGACTATAGTCATACACAATGATTTGAAATTCTCAAATTATGATTGAATGAACTTTGAATACATATCTAGTAGAAATAAACAGTTTATGAATAAAATTATTAGTCAGATTTAGTCCTCAACTTTAACATTTAAGTGTTTTTAAAAGATAGCAAATGAAATAATTCATGTTTCGATCAATCTGTGCCATACATTTAAGAGAAAATAGATCATAAAAATATTTTAATTTGTCTATAAAATCTGAGATAGTTAAATAAAAGCTCGTTTAATATGTGAAGTACAGTATAGGCATAGACATTTTATATTAAATGCAGTTCCATAGTTATATATGGATGTTTATATATATGGCACTGTACAGGATCGTCGAACACCTTAATTACTAGTATACAGGGAGCGTGTGACGCGCCTCTGATGACTGGTAGAGTAGGAATCGTGGCGCAAGTTGCACTATAAACATTTTTTGGAAGGAAATCCAAGTTGGGGAATTTTAAAAAGAGTTGTACGTAGCTTTAAAAAACGCTTACATCTTCTTGATTGCCATAGTCATTTAAAAATAAACTATTTTTTCCTAAAATACATTCTTTCGTATTTTATAAAACTTTCATCACCATTCTGTCGTGGACTGTGAATGGTATGACTAATTTCACGACCGCAGACAAACTATGGGTTGTTTGAATACAAAGAAATTTAACATTTTATTACTTAGACACAGTTCCGTGTAAGTTTATGCCTAAATTTTGATTTCGTAAAGAAGCACGTGCAAACCTGTGGTAAAAATGATATTGTTGAGTGTTTTAAATGTAATTCTACTAAATATAGCAAAATGTAAAACAAATTTCCCCCGATGTTTATTAGAGGATAACCTTTACGTGAATGTAAATATGTTTTTAAGCACTCTGTAAAGACACGACTGTTGTACGCTTCACAACTTTAAGTGATACCGATTCTGTCAAAAGAAAGACAACATTAAAATTACGCCTTGCCGATGGATTAGTAATAGCCCGAACAAAATTGCATGTTTTAGTTTTGCAGGCGCTGTTGCTAAATCATGTTTGACAGTCAGGCCCGTTATTCAAAGGATGGTTTTCGCTGCCCTGTAAATTTGTCTCTGCTACCCTTGTGATTTTGGTGCTTACACGCAGAGCGGTAAAACTGCCGCTACTATGGCTTAACTTGTGGATCTTGTAGTCCAGTGTTCCTCAGAGAGTTGAGGGTCACACGCAGAGCGGTAAAACTGCCGCTACTATGGCTTAACTTGTGGATCTTGTAGTCCAGTGTTCCTCAGAGAGTTGAGGGTCACACGCAGAGCGGTAAAACTGCCGCTACTATGGCTTAACTTGTGGATCTTGTAGTCCAGTGTTCCTCAGAGAGTTGAGGGTCACACGCAGAGCGGTAAAACTGCCGCTACTATGGCTTAACTTGTGGATCTTGTAGTCCAGTGTTCCTCAGAGAGTTGAGGGTCACACGCAGAGCGGTAAAACTGCCGCTACTATGGCTTTACTTGTGGATCTTGTAGTCCAGTGTTCCTCAGAGAGTTGAGGGTCACACGCAGAGCGGTAAAACTGCCGCTACTTGTGGATCTTGTAGTCCAGTGTTCCTCAGAGAGTTGAGGGTCACACGCAGAGCGGTAAAACTGCCGCTACTATGGCTTTACTTGTGGATCTTGTAGTCCAGTGTTCCTCAGAGAGTTGAGGGTCACACGCAGAGCAGTAAAACTGCCGCTACTATGGCTTAACTTGTGGATCTTGTAGTCCAGTGTTCCTCAGAGAGTTGAGGGTCACACGCAGAGCGGTAAAACTGCCGCTACTATGGCTTAACTTGTGGATCTTGTAGTCCAGTGTTCCTCAGAGAGTTGAGGGTCACACGCAGAGCGGTAAAACTGCCGCTACTATGGCTTAACTTGTGGATCTTGTAGTCCAGTGTTCCTCAGAGAGTTGAGGGTCACACGCAGAGCGGTCAAACTGCCGCTACTATGGCTTAACTTGTGGATCTTGTAGTCCAGTGTTCCTCAGAGAGTTGAGGGTCACACGCAGAGCGGTAAAACTGCCGCTACTATGGCTTTACTTGTGGATCTTGTATTCCAGTGTTCCTCAGAGAGTTTTTCATGTTAAGTAGTCTTATTTATTCTTCTTCAAACATTTTAATATTTCTACATTATAGTAATTAGTGTAATATGAATAGACAATAATGCATAGTTTTATGGCTTTATTGAGGCCACGAGATTAGAAGGGGATTCCTACATGAAACAATCCAAAGTAGATGGGTATTTGGAGATTTTTACGTTGTTTGAAGTGCTAAGGAGAGATGAATCTGAATTGTTGACCTGGTTCATTCAACAATTATTATACGTAGAATACAATTATTATGCCCACACATCATTAACTAAATGTTAAAAAAAACCAATATAATATTCTAATTTTTTTATTTTTACTTGAAAATATAAAAAAAGAAAACAACTTTAATAAATTCAAAATAATATTTAAAAGTACTTAGCTGATGCTGCACTATGCCCAGTGGAAGAATTGCACAACATGAAAAACAATATCCAGTAAAGAAGAAAACAAAATTAAATTAGAAGAAATAGAACACAAAAAATATATATCAATTGATATACATTAAGAAAACAAATTTACTTGATGCTTCCATTGGACTATATAGGATCTTTAATATTTGTCTATATATTTTTTGTAAATAAATAAATTAGAATGATAATTTGATAAACTAACTCCTCGTATGATTGTAGAGTGTAAACAGCACCAAAATAACAAAATGAATTGCATCCAACCTGCTCAAATACATGCAATCCCATGAAACCAATCACAAACCCTATGTAATTGTGCTTTAACCAATCACAGACCCTATGTAATTGTGCTTTAACCAATCACAGACCCTATTTAATTGTGCTTTAACCAATCACCAACCCTATGTAATTGTGCTTTAACCAATCACAGACCCTATGTAATTGTGCTTTAACCAATCAAATACCCTATGTAATTGTGCTTTAACCAATCACAGACTCTATGTAATTGGGCTTTAACCAATCACAGACCCTATGTAATTGTGTTTTAACCAATTAAGCTACCAACCAATAATTATAAACTATGAAAGTTTTTTTAGTCTACAAATGTTTACGATGTATCTCAAAACGTCTCGTTTGATTGTATTAAAAGTATAGTAGGACTACTCTATACGTTTGTATTTAAACATTAAAATATTGTTCTATGTATGATCTTCTCTTACGGCGTATTATGAAATAACATTACATTTAATATGTAATACTTCGTGAAATAAATTTATATTTAAATGTTAGACAAAATTAATTTTTATGGTAGTAGCATTTATTTTAAATTCACAAATATAAATTCTCGTTCAATGCTAAATATTGTGTATCTAACTATCAGCTGTTTATGTGGTTCATTGTGGAGCGCTAGTGTAGTCCCATGTAAATATAATGCAGTTTTAACCAGCTGTGGTGGCATACCTTACTAAGTAATAAAATAATCACCAAAAACTTTCCTATTAGGCCTACATGACATATCTATTGTAAGTAATTATATAGTCAAGAGTAGTATATAATTTACAGACCGAAGTTCATCGCTTTTCTACTTGGGAAGGACTAAAGAATAGTAAAGGTTAACAAGTCTTAAGTGTGTTTCAAGGTCTACAGTTTGCTATATCGTGTTTTAATAAGTTTTAAGGGCGTTTCAAGGTCCACAGTTTGCTATATCGTGTTTTAATAAGTTTTAAGCTTGTTTCACGGTCCACAGTTTGCTATATATTGTTTTAACAAACCTTAAGGGCGTTTCAAGGTTTCAAGGCAAACTGCGTTTCAAGGCAAACTGTGGAGTTTGCTATATCGTGTTTTAACAAGCATTAAGCTTGTTTTACGGTCCACAGTTTGCTATATCGTGTTTTAATAAGTTTTAAGCTTGTTTCACGGTCCACAGTTTGCTATATATTGTTTTAACAAACCTTAAGGGCGTTTCAAGGTCCACAGTTTGCTATATCGTGTTTTAACAAGCATTAAGCTTGTTTTACGGTCCACAGTTTGCTATATCGTGTTTTAATAACTTTTAAGCTTGTTTCACGGTCCACAGTTTGCTATATATTGTTTTAACAAACCTTAAGGGCGTTTCAAGGTCCACAGTTTGCTATATCGTGTTTTAACAAACCTTAAGCGCGTTTCACGGTCCACAGTTTGCTATATTGTATTTTAACAAGTCTTAAGCGTGTTTCAAGGTCTGCAGTTTGCTATATCGTGTTTTAATAAGTTTTAAGCTTGTTTCACGGTCCACAGTTTGCTATATATTGTTTTAACAAACCTTAAGGGCGTTTCAAGGTCCACAGTTTGCTATATCGTGTTTTAACAAGCATTAAGCTTGTTTTACGGTCCACAGTTTGCTATATCGTGTTTTAATCAGTTTTAAGCTTGTTTCGCGGTACACAGTTTGCTATATTGTGTTTTAACAAGCATTAAGCTTGTTTTACGGTCCACAGTTTGCTATATCGTGTTTTAATCAGTTTTAAGCTTGTTTCACGGTACACAGTTTGCTATATTGTGTTTTAACAAGCATTAAGCTTGTTTTACGGTCCACAGTTTGCTATATCGTGTTTTAATCAGTTTTAAGCTTGTTTCACGGTACACAGTTTGCTATATTGTGTTTTAACAAGCATTAAGCTTGTTTTACGGTCTACAGTTTGCTATATCGTGTTTTAATAAGTTTTAAGCTTGTTTCGCGGTCCACAGTTTGCTATATCGTGTTTTAACAAACCTTAAGCGCGTTTCACGGTCCACAGTTTTCTATATTGTATCTTAACGTCTTAAGCGTGTTTCAAGGTCTACAGTTTGCTATATCGTGTTTTAACAAACCTTAAGCGCGTTTCACGGTCCACAGTTTGCTATATTGTATCTTAACAAGTCTTAAGCGTGTTTCAAGGTCTACAGTTTGCTATATCGTGTTTTAATCAGTTTTAGCTTGTTTCACGGTCCACAGTTTGCTATATTGTGTTTTAACAAGCATTAAGCTTGTTTTACGGTCCACAGTTTGCTATATCGTGTTTTAATCAGTTTTAAGCTTGTTTCACGGTACACAGTTTGCTATATTGTGTTTTAACAAGCATTAAGCTTGTTTTACGGTCTACAGTTTGCTATATCGTGTTTTAATAAGTTTTAAGCTTGTTTCGCGGTCCACAGTTTGCTATATCGTGTTTTAACAAACCTTAAGCGCGTTTCACGGTCCACAGTTTTCTATATTGTATCTTAACGTCTTAAGCGTGTTTCAAGGTCTACAGTTTGCTATATCGTGTTTTAACAAACCTTAAGCGCGTTTCACGGTCCACAGTTTGCTATATTGTATCTTAACAAGTCTTAAGCGTGTTTCAAGGTCTACAGTTTGCTATATCGTGTTTTAATCAGTTTTAGCTTGTTTCACGGTCCACAGTTTGCTATATTGTGTTTTAACAAGCATTAAGCTTGTTTCAAGGTCTACAGTTACCTATATTGTGTTTTAACAAGCATTAAGCTTGTTTCAAGGTCTACAGTTACCTATATTGTGTTTTAACAAGCATTAAGCTTGTTTCAAGGTCTACAGTTACCTATATTGTGTTTTAACAAGCATTAAGCTTGTTTCAAGGTCTACAGTTACCTATATTGTGTTATAACAAGCATTAAGCTTGTTTCAAGGTCTACAGTTACCTATATTGTGTTTTAACAAGCATTAAGCTTGTTTCAAGGTCTACAGTTACCTATATTGTGTTTTAACAAGCATTAAGCTTGTTTCAAGGTCTACAGTTAGTTATATTGTATTTCAAGGTCCACCGTTTGCTATACGTGTTTTACTTACAATTATACACTAATTAGATATGTTAATATATTTTTCTCACGCTGTACTCGTAAGTTATTGATAACAAAATGTCCGTTGGTTTTTCTACTTCCGTTGTGGTGAGTCAGTTTACCACACAACTTTTAGATCAACACTTGTGGTAAGTAAAAAGTATTTCTCACAAGGAATAACAATTGTGAATTGCCCATTCATTTGTATTGTTACTGTCCTATAGTACATATTCATTGGACTACGATATAATGGAAAAGATCATTTATAATTTTGATCAAGACAAGATTACTTACATTCGTTGGACATGTACAGACGTTAACATGCAGTTAGATTTAAAATGGTTTTGAGGGCCTTGGATTTATGTTCAGCGCCCTACAGTGTTAGGCCATTATACAACATCCCATCCCTCCAATAACCCGACACTTTGAACGATGATGTTCTGGATAAAATTAAACTACCAAAGTTTTATGTGATCTAATGTCAGTGTTAAAGTTTTATCATACATACTAAACAAGTAGGCTACCCCATACCATCTGTATATATCATCCACCTTTTGTATAGCGAGAACTAAAATTGGAGGTTAACATTCCCAATTAATTGTGTCTTATTATCATTGAATTCAATTTCATTGACTAATATACACACAATATGTATCAAACCACATCTCACAAGGACGAGTTGTCCAACATATAGGTACAGGCTGTAATCCCTAAATTAAAAAATAATAATTATTATTAATTTATTACAAAAGTATTTAATATAAAGGTAGGTCATCATTGAATGAAAATTGGCTTCAAATTAAACTTTCTAAAATTTCTTTCGTTAGAAGGAAATTTGTAAGAGTTTAATAGTTGTCCTAAAAGGAATTTACTAGCTTTTGGCTCGCCAGTTATTAAAAAAAGTAAATATAATGAAAGATTAACCTAAGTCATTTAAATAATTGTATAATACAATATCCACCATAGTTAATATTTCAACGTGAGAATCATCCACTATTGACCATTTAAGACACTGTAATATAATTAACATATTCATACTTTTTGCCTCCAGAATCGTTTTAGTAACTAATTTAACTAGGGTTACTTACCCGATACCGTCAACGATTCTAGTGATGTTTAGTAATTGTTGATTACTATAGTTTCGACCTCATTGGGTCATTATCAAATCATACAAGACGTCAGTTTCACAATCTCACTTCTGACTTGAATTTTGTCAATTGCATGTAATTTAAATGTAATAATAAAACTGTGGACTTGTAACACATATTCACATTAACACTTATACACATCTATATACTTTACATTTAGCACACTGACACGTATTAAAACTTGTTGCCGGCCGGCGTTGCGATACCGGAAGTTCGGTTCGGTTGGAAATGATCTTTTGGCGATAGATAAATAATTTATGTCACTAAATATGTAATTTGGTGGAATTAATCTGTGTATTAAAACAATTACTATTATTAAAATAAGATAATTAAACAAATGTGTTTATACATTTTGTTTTTAAGCTTATAATGTGCACGAAAATGACAAAGTCGAAATGTACATCGCAGAAACATAATACAATACAATGTTAAAAAGTATAAAAGGAGTGACTGTATTACTTTTAATTTAATTTTGCAATTTTGAAGGCTACAATTTTTCTACGTTATGATATATTATTTCCAGTCATCTCTTAAATTCGAAATTCCAACATAATTTTTCAGTGAATTTAACATCTTCGTTCTCAGATGTAATCAACATACTTAAAAAGGTGTTAAGACTGATTAATTTTATGAAATTTATAATTTTATAAAGCAGTAATAATATAAATAATAAATAAATTAATTAACAATAATAGTTTCTCTTATTTGGAATATTCTGTGTTAGTTAATTTTATTCCTATTTATTTGTGGTATTTTGTATATAATATGTATTTCTCTTTAAAACTAGTTTTGAATTTAAAAGAGTTGAGGTTTACGTTTATTTTTTTAGTAGGCCTATTAATTAAAATTTGTATTGATTTACATATATTTATTACTATGCTTGGTATTCTTTTAAATGATAAATTTCGGATTATTTGGAATATTCTCAATATTCACAATTGTTTTTATTTAGAAGTTAGTTATTTAATAGGATATATTGATAAATATAGACTTTACACGTCTGGAAGTCACATGGACTGGCTGGAAAGTGAATGTATCATATATGTAAGTCGGGGAGTCCTGTTTTTAAGCATGTAATGGAATAAACTAAAATCAACCTAAATAATTTAAACTAAATTAAACTAAAAATAAACTAAATAAATCAATAAAAAGTGAGACACTATGTCCACTAGAACTGCTTGTATGAAAATGTTGTTTATGTTTAGTTTTGGTCTAGTGATCTGCTACATACAGAAATGTATGTTATTTATTATCAGTGAAGTTTATTTACTTATGAAAGGTTATTTTAGTTTTCAACACAAGAACTAAGAGAAATCTCAATAAAATCACAGCCATGAATATTAAACATTCCTTGAAAGAATTTTGAACATATTGATAAATAATATATTATTTGTTTTTCTCACGTACGTACCTCCACGCGCACATGTTGAATTTGTCGAATTATTCATTATTTTCTTCATACTTACAGACAGTTGCGACCCTGCAGGCACAAACGTCCTCTGTACGTCCTCAAATTCCCTAGTGTTTTGATTCGCTCATCTAATCACACTCATTTTATATCCATATTCGCCCACATCTTAAGAACAAATAAGTAGGTAAACAAGCAGCAATCGTTTTAAAATATTGCTACGTTATGTCTAGATTGCACACATTATACAGTACATAAGGGTTGTATCTATATATTATAAAAACAAAAATGTTTGTGAACACATTCTTATAAAGTTATAAATTTCACCAACTAAGATTAATACTTGTATTAATAATTCATTGTAATAATTATGAAAAATACCAAATGTTAGTTCAAATAAATAACTTAATACTGGATAATTAGTTGTAACCATTCCAAATATAATCGTGTTTTAGAAAATTACCGACATTTATTACACTACATGTTTAGGTAATGATCCTGAAAATGTCGAATACATAAGAAAATGCCTGTTCTACAATCCAATGCACGAGAAATTATAATCTTCTCATTTAGACATGTATAAACTGACTCATGTTGCTTTTGGCTTTTGGTAAACGCTCATATCTACCTTACACGCTTTTTTGAAAATAAAGGATCTCTACATACACCCTTAACGGATAACTTCATATGAATTTAGATTAAATACATTACTAAAAATTTAAATAAGACAGACGCAAATCTTTTAAACAAAATTAAAATCTACAGTTGATAAACAAATAATTCATATAGTTTAATTTATTGTTTTGTGGTGTGCGCTACAAGTCTCCTCAAGGATGAGCATTTGACCCACTCATGTTTTTGTTGAACATGAACAATCTTACTGGAGTTTAACTTGCAGTATCGAATCGCTGAACGTTATGTGGATCATTGTATGGTTTAATATGAATCTATTGCATTTAATCCTAGTTTTGTAGATTAAATTTTGTAAAATATTATGCGTTACATTGTCTCTGTATTGTTTTCCTTTGTACTCAACGGATGTCATATACACACAAAAAAAGTAGCTGAAGGTGAATTTAAAATTAATATTTTCTTTTTAACGGCTCAATATTTTTGTAATTATTAAACTTGTCAAATTTACAATTTGCTTCTCCTAATGTCTGAGGCAATTTAGTTTTACTATCCCTGATTTTAGTATGGCGTCGCTATTTTGTGAAAATGCCAGAAGCAAGCATAGTTGATGTGTTTCTCAGTAAAAGACTTAAGAGACATTTTAAAAAGACCAATGCTCTTGTGTCAAACATTTTTCCAACAACTCTACATTTAAACATCGAAATTTATTAATGATTCATAAAACAAAAAGTGCACTTTTTGTGACTAATGTATTAATCATGATCTATACATGAACTATAGCTGAGACTGGACATCGAGGGATATTTCTTTGTGAAGCGTTCGATATAATGAAATTAAGTTACAGTGAAAGGTCATGAAAATAAATTCATAAACAAACATGTTTCTTTGACAGAAAGTTCAATTTAAAGAAATGATTTAGTGCTCTGTGGGATATATTTAATCCAGTAGTTCGGGCTTAATATCAAATAACAATATCCAATGACTACACGTGTATTCATTGCAATATCCAAGTTACAATCTTGTATAGGTAATACCAGATAGTGCCTGATAGCAAGACTGAACATGCAGTTTTACATTAAATCATGTTAAACGCGCAATCATAATATTAGTTCCCTGTCTTGTAGGGATAAATAGAACCTTGTATTTGGTAACAAATATTTAGTTTATTTGTTTGTTTAAATGTATTTATTTGTCAAAACATTAATACATTTTAAATATACTGATATTTTTATTTACTGAGTTTCTAAATCAACCCCTGAACGGTTTACGTTCAATGTTTTTTAATTGAAGGTAGCACGTAATGTCGAAGATGCTATACTAAACTTGAGCTTTCAGTATATTATTGATTATTTATTATTATTATTATTTTTTTAACAAACAGCCGATGGGTGATTTTTAAAGCTTTTTAATTGCTTATTTCAATAGTTCACAAAAACTAGTTCTTACTTTTTACTATTTTTACTTGTAACCCATTTTTATTGAGGATATAAATTGTTCCTTATACGAGTAAGTCCACTCGCCAGTTCACGTGGGCCGCAGTTGGACTCCACTGACCGAAGCTTTAGTCATTAACCACGCTAATTAGAAAATTAAATATTAGAAGGCAAAATAACAACATTCAAAGAAGTTCATTTTGTTTTATATATATATATTTATTTATTTATTTTATACTGTTATGGTCAGAAGAGGGTTTATGTAATTTTTTCGTTAGTTTTCTGTTTTTATTGACGACTTCAAAATCGATAATAAAAGTAACATTAGTTTAATTTTCCAGAAACGAACGGAAATAAATCTGCAGATAAATCCGCTACGTGTGTGGCGGAAGTGGTCTCGTGACTCGGTTTACCTCAGATACGGTGACCACACTCACATACGTACGTAATTACCTCTGCCAGTAGACTATAGATAACTAAAACACCAGCTTGAGTAACAACTGTAGTCTATTATAGCCATTTTACTGGCAGTTTTATCTACTTTATGAATATTACTGATCTTCCTTATAGTTTTACATAACAGTTTGAAGACTGTTTTTATTATAAGAGTTATTTTCTTAAATTGCTGTGATTAAGTGTCTGAACGCTGCGATATTTTTAAATGCCTGCTGTGATAAACTAAGACCATACGTAGCCAGCTGTTTAGACATACTGTAATAATTATTATGATGTACTAGTAAGTCACGTTAGGCCGTTGGTCCAACGAGACTAGAATAGAATAGAAATTGACTTGTATGGGAAGCTATAGAACAGCAGTCAATGGGAACTGAATAGTAATCAGGCACTAACAATTAATTATACATAAATGATATTTGTCAGATAAATTAGCCATATCCCTCCCATTCTTGTGTAAAGCGGGTCCAAGTGAAATATTTGATTGGTATTTATGACATGCAGAATTTATATAAGAAAAAAAGTGTATAGTGATCCTATAAGCAGACTTTATAATTAATTACATTCTTTACATGTTTTATAAAATTTTAAACTTTACTAATTTATTAATTGTAGATATTTATTGAATATTTGTTTACTTACTTTACATTATTGGCAATATTTTATGCTAATTTTATACTTTTTACAATTTTTAGTTTTATTCATTTTGTATCTGTTAATAATATTCTTGAAAATGTTATATCTGTTATAAATATATATTTCTTTAGTAGTGGTTACTATAAATTATTTTATATTTATTAAAATTGAATTTTGTAAATATTGTAAGGATGGAATATTTGAAGAGATGTCTATCATATTCTCTAATTTATCCATATGTCAGATAGAAAAATTATTCTGTACAATTATTTAAATTTTATATATACCATATCCTCTTATTATATTTTAGATTTCATCTTTGAAAACATATATTTTCTATAATTTTGTGATCATTTTATACGTTAGTGTGACGAGGAAAACATTTCTCGGGCTCGTAAAGTATAAAGCGAGCCTAAATATGGAGAAAATGTGTTTAGGCGGAGTATTGTATGAATGTATAAGTAGCTACACTTGTCAACAAATTATAATTCAAAATACAAATAAATAATAACCTGTTTGATTTCTCTTAAAAGCGAATTAAGGGTACACAGTCATAATTAAGGGTACACAGTCATAATTAAGGGTACACAGTCATAATTAAGGGTACACAGTCATAATTAAGGGTACACAGTCATAATTAAGGGTACACAGTCATAATTAAGGGTACACAGTCATAATTAAGGGTACACAGTCATAATTAAGGGTACATAGTCATAATTAAGGGTACATAGTCATAATTAAGGGTACACAGTCATAATTAAGGGTACACAGTCATAATTAAGGGTACATAGTCATAATTAAGGGTACATAGTCATAATTAAGGGTACACAGTCATAATTAAAGGTACATAGTCATAATTAAGGGTACATAGTCATAATTAAGGGTACATAGTCATAAACGTTCAGTACGGTTATTGTATTTTCAACAACAGTTCAAACCATCTACGGAAAGATAATTATTAAATGTTACAATTAGTTTATTGGAAGTTTTAATTAATTATTTCCTCCAAATCATCTTAAGTATGTTCAACTATTAAGAATCCATACTGGTGGTTTATCGTTAACAATAACAAACATATATTTTATATTGCAAGTGTGAAGCTAACAATATAATCAACGAAAAACGTATTTTATCATAAAATGTACGTTAGCAATTTTTCCCCTATCGTTAAGAACTAGATTTTGCACACCAGTAAACAATAAATGAAAACTTGTTAAACGCTTTTTTAGCCGATAAGAGTTTTGAATAAACAAATAATTGTTGTAGATGTATAAGACATTATTTTGTTGTGATTCACTGAATCTCTCATCTCACTGTTAGAATATATAAAGTTAGACAAATATTACCATGGAAATGAGGCATTTGCTTCCTCATTGATTCGTTCTATACGATTAAGGTTTGCAATAATAATAGCTTCACGCTCACAAAGATAAATGTCGTCTTTTTTTCAACGATAAACTACCAGTTTGGCTCAATAGTCGAAAATATGATTAATTTAAGGAAAAGAATTATTAAATTGTTATCACAATATCACATTCTACGTATAAAGAAACAAACATATACAAAGGAGGCATTTGACACAACGATTTTAACTAAACTGTTTATATATATATATGTATATATATATATATATATATATATATATATATATATAAATACTCCTAGCGATAAAGTACGTCCTTTATGTATACTTACTGTACGTTATTCGAATAAGCCTTTTTGGACTACGCAAATCATTTATTTTTTGCGAGACTTCTTTATCTTCCATGTGTTCTTAATTTTTTCCCTGTGTGCTTTCTATCAATTTTCAAACCACTTTGTTTCTGACTTTGATATTTTGACCTCCTTGTCCTTGTCTTAAGTCTATTAGCGTACTCAAGTCCAAAACTACACCTCAAACTAAAACTTGCACTTTTTTAACAGTACAAAATAAATGTATAATGCTACTAAGTTTCGGTTTTGTCGGTGTATTTTGGCATAACATTTCATGTAGAGTCAGGTTTCTTCGATACCCTGTGTAATACTCAATATCCAACACTATAATTACTTTAAGAAGTGTAACGAGCCGGTTAGAAGTGTGTACAGCGCCCTTCAACTGTTAACATGTATTCTACCTCAGACAGATTCTTGACGTGACCTCAGAATAGTTATGTCAACATTCAAGTATCTATCAAATAAATTTTCTCGCTTTAATTGTGGATGTTATTGTAGATGTTATCCAATAATATTACAATGTTGTTGTATATGTAGTTCCAATGTTTTGTTAAAATGTATAATCTATTAGTGGCATGTCTTTATACATTTTACGTAAAATTTCATATTGTGTTCAGTTTTTAATGTTAGATAACACGTAATCTTAAGTTTTTAGCATTGTATGTTTGGTGTTTGTAGCCGATTAGGACTGTCGCTTACGAGTTTATGAGCAGTACCACAAAGCATTTGTTCAAATTTCAAAATAGAATATGCTTCGTTCTAATTTAAGACAAGAAACCAAATCTTAACAGTCACGTCACACATATAGCAATAAATGTGATTTACAGGATAATTTTTCTTTCTTGACTAATGGTTTTTGTGTATTTTATCCTCTTATGTTCCATGTAAGCTCATAAATTCGTCGCGAGCCGGCGCGACGAATCCAAACCGCATGACGAACTCCCATGGAATGTTCAACGGTGTCGGTGGTTTTCGGTGGAAGTCTACAGAAAACTTTCCATAGAGTAGAGAAATAATGTACTGGCGCCGTAGTTTGGTGTCGGGGAGTAGGGGGGAGTTATGTTATGATACAATTAATTCCCGTAGATAGCAGTTGTTGAGGATATATAGCCCACCTTCTGGGAACGACCGGTCGTCTGTGGTCACTTCAGAAAATCCAATGTAGCATCTAAAAGGTCTCTCTGGAAATAGGTAGAATTTCCTTCTGAAGATCAATAAACATTCTCTCAATGTCAAGGGATCACACACTAGATGAATCAAACTGTTAATAACTGTTAAAAAGAAGAATTAATTTATTTTGAAGAAAAAACGAGATAAAGATCTCGATTTATTTGGAGCTCAACTAGGTAGATGAATATACATATTCTCAAACTTAGGGACAGGCTATAGTTTCTTCAGTCGAAAAAAGACGAACAGTTTCTGTAAACATAGGTCAACATGTTTTTTTGTCCCTTGTCAGTCTGTTTGTGTATTTTAATAACTGCAGAGGTTAAAATGACCAAACTTGGTATATAGTTAAATAATATCGTGAATTGTTATTTGGTAATAATATTTTTCAAATATGTAACAGTTTTTAAAATGGCGGCCCTTCAAATATTTTAACTACCAATTAGATAATGACACTTTCTAAGGAATGGTCGTCCTTAGTTTGTAACAATGACTACATTCGCTCATCTACACTCATCACACTCATTCAAAATCCATATTCGCCCATATTTTTACAGTCGGCGTCTAATATTAAATAAATAAAACAAATGTAATTTAATTTTATAATTGGGAGTATCACACAACATTTTAAGAATGTTAGAAATTGCCGTTTTTCGGTTGTCGAAATGTGCCTAACCAGAGGCCGTGACACACACGGGTAAAATTACCGAACTGGGAGACACAGAACTGTGTCACAAGTTTACAAACACTTGCCCTCACAAGCAGGCATTTGCCTATTGAACAGATTTCCACTGTCAATTAAAAGTTCCAGAAACCTAAGAGGTTCAAAACTCGCCTTAAACTATTTCTAGCATCTACGTAATTCGTTTTACAGCGAGGGCGAGTTTCTGGCAGGGACTGGAAGACCAAGACCCTTACGGGTGGGGTATGGGTGAACATTGGCGACGGATGATTGCAACAATTAGTGTATGATCAATTGTAGGTTTGAAAGTATCTTTGATGTGAATGAATGCCTAAATAATAGCTACTGACTTGTGCAATACAATGTTAATTGTCTCCCGCACTAATAAATGAAATGAAAAGGTTTTTAAATACTGTAATTAAATCAACCCCAACTGCTTTAGAAAACTGACCGTTAATATCTTAAACACAAATGAGAAATAGATTTGATTATATACTTAGAAATAGATTTCTCTAATATGAATGTTTGCGCCTTCCAGAAAATTGATTACGACGTACTTCAAAGTGAAACTTGACATATCAACCCCAATCCGTATTACAACTCAGCCGATACACCAATGTACAGAGTGACAGGAATGCCATATTTAAAACGTTAAAGTTAAAGATTGTCTTTTTTTACCAGGCGAAGTTAGGACTAAGAAGCCCTCTCTAACACTTAACCTAGAGACCAACGACTTAACGTGACTTCCGAACCACGAAGCGCCAGGGCAGAATCTATTAGTGGTCACATCGGGAATCGAACCCGGACCGGGATCGTGGCAAACCAGCGCCTTAGCCCCTTATCTACGGCCGCTCCAAATTTACATAGACGTGCATTTGATTGAAGATCTATATACTGCAATCGACACAATTGCAAAAGATTATTTTCATGGAATGAATTTCAAGGTCCATTTTTCCTCAAGTCACCATATTTACAAAGGAGTTTGCTTACTTATTATTATTATTACTTTGATAAGCTTATTGTTCTCGTGGGCACAGTTTGGAGTTAGTTAAAACAAAATCTATTTATTCATGTAGTCTACATGTATAAAATATTGACTGAAGTTAATGAGATTGTAATCATAAATTTGTAGATATAATGTTTAGGCTTGGTTACTAAGAAACATTGCACAAAAAGCTTGAGTCTAAAATGTTATCAGTTTTTAAAGTTACGTTGGTTAAAGTTGTAATAAAAAGTTTGCAATTATGGATACTTAACTGAAAACTATTTTTTACATTGCTTTGTGGTAAACATCTCTTATCTGATCCGGTTATACCCCAAATATCGGGACACATTGGGCTTGTGACGTTACGTCCACAGTCAGACAAGTATTTCACACTTATACTGGGATACTCAGTTCTACCAATAAAATTCAAAAATTGCTTTTACACATAAACTAGTACTGACACACTAACCCACACATATACGCACTGTAGTGATGACCTACCCACCACACATACACGTACAGTGGTACTGACCCACCCACCCATATACGCACTGTTGTGCTGACCTACCCACCATACATATACGTACAGTGGTACTGACCCACCCACACATTTACGCACTATAGTGATGACCTACCCACCACACATACATGTACAGTGGTACTGACCCACCCACCCACCCATATACGCACTGTAGTGCTGACCTACCCACCACACATACACGTACAGTGGTACTTCAGTTCACAAGTTTGTTATAGGGAAAATCTAAAGACGTGAAAAAATGAGGAGGTTAGCTTGAACTTTTGTATTTATGGGTAAAATAGGATGAAGGAGGAGATGGTGACTAAAATCCTTAAAGAGTATGTATTTATATTCTTTTTTGGTAAAAAGGTAAAGAAAGATATTTATTAATATAGAACAAAATCTGTTTTCAAACAGCCATCTTACTTGAGGTGTTTATTTTCAAACAAAAAACTATAAATTACATGTAAAAAATTATATTACAAGTTACTTAGTCATTCATTATGCGCCTTAGTCATTCATGATGCGCCTTAGTAGTTTATAACTACTTCAGGGAGACAAAACAGCTCTACAAAAAGTATCCTTGAATTGCAGGCGTTTTAAACCAACGTTTAATAGCCTACTTGATCCTTTCGCTATTTATGTCTTTAATTTGAAATGAAATGGGACGGTTACAATTTTTCCCTGTGTATTTTATTTTATATGTCAAAGCAAGTCTGGTGACATACATTTGTATATGAACATGGTATCACACTGTCGGCAAGATTGCCTCTGAACCCGAATATCGTCCAGGTATCTACCGCCAAATGTAAATGAAGTCGGCTAACAATGTGTTTAGCACAATCAATCTTCTAGTGTGCCTTTTGTCAAATAGCACTAAGAAAGGTCTCATAAATGAGGAACCTATTTATATTGGTGGTACCCTTGCAAACATGATGTTCCGAGTTGGTATTATCGTCCAGAGATATTATTGAAACAAAATATTTATACTTTACTGAATTTAAGGTTATTAAATTGACTAATATTAAAAAAATAATCAACACTGTATATTATTACTTATAATTATAATTATTTTATTAATCTTTAATTTAATTCGGAAGGGATATTGTATCAATATTTTATTGTTTCGGAGCTAGTTCCACTGTTAGTTATTATCATGTAGCCATCGTTTAAAATTTAAATGTTTTTATAAAAGTATTGTTTAACCTCGTATCAAAATACTTTACTGGCTTGATTCAGTTGAAATTTTGTAATGTCATATATTTGTTATATATAATATCAAATATTATATTGTACTAATAGCATAACATTTTATTGCTTTATTGGCAATAGTTTAGTTATTTATAGGGTTCCCACTCACCCCTATAGCCCAAAGATCCTCCCATTGGCCAATGGTAACAGCCATTTGAAATCTTAGATGTACCCAAAAATATGCCTGAGACTCAAATTTGCAACTATCGAGAAAGGGGACTAAATTGAATAAATGAATTTTTTTCCTTCAAAGAAACATAACAATTTTTGCAGAGAAATTTTGTAGCCACTGTTGCTAGTAATGTGGCAACTAGAAAAGACAAACTTAATTTAAGCTTAACTAAAAATTAAAAATAAAAATAAAATTGAGTCTAGCTTGTTTGATTGTAAAATAAGCAACTGATTACAATAGAACATAAAATATGGACACAATCATAATTAATTAGCCACTAACCTGAAGCAAGGTGCTTATTAAAATAACATTTAAGATACATCTGCTTTAAAATAACATTTAAGATGCATCTGCTTTAAAATAACATTTTCTTGATTAACTTAAAGTATTGGAATATATTTAATGCAAAGTTAAATTATTACTTTACTGAGTTTAACAACTTCTTTATTGAGGTGAAATTAGGCAAAGTAGCCCTTTTCTACATTTAACCATCTCAACATACATATGTGAACTGGGAATAATAATGTTTGACTGTAACTATATTATTAGTAGGGATACATACAAGGTATATATGTGCTGCAAAAGTATAGAACTCTGTTTACTTGAAAAAGGTTTTCAATCAACTAGGGTTGTTGATCAATTCATATTAAATATTAATAGATTTAAAATTTACAAACTCGTTAAAAATTACAAGTATATAGTAACATGTTTAGAATAATTATAAAATTAACTAAATAATGAAGAGAGTATTTTCCGTTTTCATGCCTTTATCGGATGATCAGGCGCTAAAGCAAGAATTAAACTCCTTCGCCGTTGACGGTAGTACAGCTTACAAGCAAGCAGGGAGGAAAATCTCACATGTTTTGAAGGCGCTTTATTTGCTACCTGATGATAAAGAACGTTTCACCTTTAAAGCTGTGAGGTATTAACACCAACTAAGCCTACGTTTCAATATAAAAACATTAAAAACTTTAATAATTTTAGAATGTTATGTATCGATTATATACAGATACTCTCAGAGGTTAAATGTGGAAATGAAAACTGTCTAGTAAAAGTTGTACGTTTACATTGAGTACGTGTTTTCTGATACGAAGTGGAGTGGCTACAAGGTCTTAGATATGAATGATTGTAAATATGTATGTGAAATTGTCCAGTATGAATGGTAAATTAAATTTGATAGATTGACGATTGCGTTAAAAGTCTTGTAAACAGACTACATGCAATTGTAAGTAACTTGAATTGAATTGAATTTCTGTTGAAACAACATCCATTGACCAAATTATTTAATATATGAAAAAGAATTACGACGTAATATAAACGTGTGTAACCAAAAAGGTGTCCTGGCTGTATATTTTCGGATTCTACACTAATTTAGAGCAAACAATGAAGGATAACGTTTTATGGAATTCCAATCCGTTGAGTGTTTGTCCTTTTGTGTTTTTTACATCAAAATTAATAACTCAAGAAATGTTTGACCAAATAACTTTATTTTTGCAAAGTTCTTTACATTAAGTCTATAAAACATTATAAAAATATCCATTGAGTTATCTTTTTCCGTTTAGAAATAGCGGTTTTTTAACGTTTTTAAATCAATATATCTTGTCAACTGTTAGGTTACTAAACATTTTACACAAAACCAATAATTTTTAGCTAATTTAATTACATACCTATTGGTAAATAATTGCTATTGTAAGCCTATTATTGGAGTGTTGTTAAAAATGTTATTACTGCATGTAATCATAACATCCAAAGAAAGCAGTAAAATATATTTTTTTACCGAAACTGCACTAATAATACGTTTAAAATAACAAACAACTACCAATAAATTTATAATACAATTATATAAAAATTATTGTTTTCGTATAAAATGTATAAACCTAACAGTTTACAAGATATTTTTATTTAAAAACGTCAAACAACCGCCATTTTGAAACGGCTAAAGATAGCTTAATGGATATTTTTTACTGTTTTATAGAGTAAATGTAAAGAACTGTGCAAAATATCGTCAGTTGGTCAAACAGTTTTTGAGTTATAAATTATTTTGTAAAAACACAAACGGATGGATAGACACTAAACAGAGCGGAATTCGAAAAAATGTTAATAATAATTTTCTGGTCTAAATTAGGTGTAGAATCCGAAATATACAGCCAGGACATCTTTTTAGTAACAACCTTGTATACATATATTGCATGTTATACTTGTTTTAACTGCACTAACCTACCAGTGCGTGCGCAGTCAGTTGTATCAAAGTTGACACATTTATTGGTTTATCTCGGTCATGTTGGATATATAATAATTTTAATTTGGTACTTTATGCTGTTGTTTAATAGTTAATTAAGTATAAGTTTGTTTGATGATTTGGACCCCGTGTTTATGTTCTGATGATCGTGGATGTATATTGAGGAGAATATTCAATATAATGTTTCTCTCCCGATATGCATAACTTGCTTCAAATGTTTGGCTCTCACTTTCCTCATTATTTATATTTGAAAGGTTATAACTATAGTGATAGACAAATTTATTACTAGTGATATTAATCACAGTATTCAACTTATTACAGTGATAAATTTTGTATTCTAGTCGACTTAAAGTTTCATTCTACTATGTTATATATTGATTTTGTGTAAATTAAGTTTTTATGTGATATTTCTATATTTATTTTTTTCCCTAGTAGTGAGTTATTTTAAGGTGTTTGACCATATACAATATTTTTATTTTCCTTGTTTTAATAATTGTTGAAATAACTTCTTTTATCGTTGATATACTTGATATTAGAGCACCTGCATTGTTTCTGTAACCTAGTGAATAGCAAATCAGTACGATACAAACTGTAAAATGGGGCTAGACAGCATAGATGTGCACAAAGTTACCCTGAAGGTATTAAAATTATCTTCTATACATTCAAAAACTAATGTATGTATAGAATCTGTAAAGAACTAATGTCTGACCGCCTATCTGGCCTTTATGAATTACTGCACCATTCATAGATCGTCAAGAAACATTGGGAAGTTGTGTATTTTTCCCCAGAGAAGGGTTTTAAGCTCACTGGCCTTTACATTTACAATGGTCATCTAATGGAGCTAGTTATTTTATTTGTTTGATTAATCATCAGCTATTAGATAAAAACAAATAAAATGAACACTTTTCAAATAGAGTATGTAATGCTTGTTGAAATTTGAAAAATAATTAATTTATAAAATCTAAATGTTACTGTTTATATGTTTGTCCCTTAGCAAATCAATGGTAAACAACTAGTTGAAAATATTAATAAAAGGTTTTAAATAAACCAATACATGAATTCAGTTCGATTTTATTTGTTTCTTCTTCTCAATAGCATATAACTTTAATTATTTCTTCACATAGGTCTATACTTTCATATGAAAAATCAAAATATTTCATTTCGACAAGAATTGATAGCTCTAAACTATTTACATTTACATTGCAAACATTTTTAAAAAACCACAACTTAAAACTGATAAGAATTTTATTTATGTCACTAATCTTTCAAGCTTGCATGTGCTGGTACGAGTTTGTACAAGCGTGCGGATATCCTCCGGGTGACATTAAATTACTTAACTTTCCTCAATTACAACGACTGTTCTTTGCGTTCGTCATTACTAAGTATCTTGGCAGGTTTACAGCCACCGTTAGTATTTATAGGTAAGCCACTTTAGTGTGTACGAGATTGCATCACCAGTATGAGTCATCGTCATGGCTACTATCTGTCTACATCGAGGTATCCACATCCAGTGCCCAGGTTACCACGTCATTTACCATGAGTCACCTCGTGGATACTGTCTTCATTGACGTATCCAGTGCCCAGGTTACTACGTCATTTACCACGACTCACCTAGTGAATACTGTCTACATTGACGTATCCAGTGCCCAGGTTACTACGTCATTTACCATGCGTCACCACGTGGATACTGTCTACATCGACTTATCAAGTGCCCAGGTTACTACGTCATTTACCATGAGTCACCTCGTGGATACTGTCTACATCGACGTATCAAGTGCCCAGGTTACTACGTCATTTACCATGAGTCACCTCGTGGATACTGTCTACATCGACGTATCCAGTGCCCAGGTTACTACGTCATTTACCATGAGTCACCTCGTGGATACTGTCTACATCGACGTATCCAGTGCCCAGGTTACTACGTCATTTACCATGAGTCACCTCGTGGATACTGTCTACATCGACGTATCAAGTGCCCAGGTTACTACGTCATTTACCATGAGTCACCTCGTGGATACTGCCCACATTGACATACCCAGTGCACAGGTTACTACGTCATTTACCATGAGTCACCTCGTGGATACTGTCTACATTGACGTATCCAGTGCCCAGGTTACTACGTCATTTACCACGAGTCACCTCGTGGATACTGTCTACATTGACATACCCAGTGCACAGGTTACTACGTCATTTACCATGAATCTCCTCGTAGATACTGTCTACATTGACGTATCCAGTGCCTAGGTTACTACTTTATTTACCATGCGTCACTACGTGGATACTGTCTACAGTGACATATCCAGTGTCCAGGTTACTACGTCACTTACCACAATTAATCCTCATGAAGGAATTAACAGTCATGGAGGAAAGTGTCGCTCCTTAATTCGTTAGGTCAGACGGAGGGAAGTGTATCGTTGCGTGGCTGAGGGCCACTCAGTCACTCTCTGGGGAGGAATGATACTTGTGTCGTTCCTCAATCCGTTAGGTCAGACGGAGGGAAGTGTATCGTTGCGTGGCTGAGGGCCACTCAATCACTCTCTGGGGAGGAATGATACTTGTGTCGTTCCTCAATCCGTTATGTCAGACGGAGGGAAGTGTATCGTTGCGTGGCTGATGACCACTCAATCACTCTCTGGGGAGGAATGATACTTGTGTCGTTCCTCAATCCGTTAGGTCAGACGGAGGAAAGTGTATCGTTGCGTGGCTGAGGACCACTCAATCACTCTCTGAAGACCATTACGTTTCTGTACTACCATTTCACCGACCTTGGCCTGGTTGGACTTCTTCCTGTATTGCACACCTCAGTCTCTGAAGCCAATCGCCTCGCAGAACCACTTGTATGAAAAGGAATTAAATAAAAAATGTTGTAAAAGACAAAAGGTGTTTATACTAATGTATTAAAAACATATCTTATTTTTACTACCTTTATTTTACGTATTTAGTTGTTTTATCTTTTTAAAAGATGTAACTAATAAACGTATGTTCAAAATAAATATATAAGTCCCAAATGCAATACATTTATCCAATGTTAACATTAACATGAATTCATAACGTATATTTTCACAATTTAAGAATATTCTTCATGAAAATGATTAATAAAACACAATATCGTGCCTATAAATTAAAAATAACTATAATAATTTGAATTATAATAAATTTCATTTTGTTATTTGTGTTCAATTCAAGTAGTTTCGATATTTTACATTTCTTTTGGTAATCGTTTTATTGTGAACAACCATGGTGTTTTATAATCCACGAAGCTTCCAAACAAGTAACAGCCATTTTCTAACATCAAATTTTACCAATTATTTAGATGTTAAATTTCTTTCTTTCTTTCCTTATACAATTCGTATAAGCAGAATAGATTCATATTTCATAGGAACCAATCCCGGCAATGACAACTTCATTAGGATTAGTGTGTATATATCATAATACACATATTAGAAATTAATTTGTATTTCTCTAAAAAACATTGTTATTAAATGAACATGAAATGAAAAATAATTTTGTTTAATCAGGCAAATATAGGACTAAGAAGTCCCTTCTTCCACTTAACCTGAAGTAATTTTAAATATAAAAATTTCATTGAAATTGTCTGTCTACGTTCAATCCACTCCCGAAATGACTGCCATAAATGAACGTACGAAACAGTTTACAACTTATTTTTAATTAATTTTTATGGTACGCTCACATTACTTTGCCAATTAAATTTAATGAAATAACTCTATAAAACCAACTAATTATAATACAACAGCTGTTAAACTGATGCAGTTAAACAAAATTGAACTGGATGGAAGTGAAAATAACCCTTTATCACAGTTTTTAAAACGTAATTTTGTTTAGAGCCATATCCCTGAAAGGACAATTTGTTCTTTTCATTCTTAATACAATGCAAGTCCGTGCTTAATCTCAACCAACTATCCTACCTTAATTATAAATGTTATAATATTTACAGTTCTATAAATAAAGAGTATTTTTAAAAGTACTGTACTATACATTTCGTATTGAGTAATCAAAATTATGTTCTACTTTTTACTAACAAGATAAACCGTTAAAAGGAGTTAATCAATCACTGTACAGTTTTATTTTTGTACCTTACATGTTTATTAAATTTGGAACTATTTAAATATGTAAAGTATTTGATTGACATCATTTATGAATGTAATTTAAGTAAATTGATGACGGACTACACTACATATTCCATGATACTACGTGTAGCCTTAACTCCATCTGGTTACTGTTGATATGAATACTTACGCCTTAAGGCGCCTCATCCTTGATTGGACATAGTTCAGTAGCTTTTAAGTCGGATATTCAATTCCATTGAAGAACATACAGAAGATGTCGGCCATGTTTGTTTTATTCTCATAAGTTAAATGTTATTTTAGGATCACACTTTTTCATTGTTCTTGACTAAAGGTTGAGTATAATGAAATCTTGCGTTTGGTAAATTATTTTGATGTATTAGGCTTATGTACTTATTTTTTGAACTAAGCAGCAAATTTTATAACGGTAACATTGTTTTTGTTTCTTTTTTTAGTTTTATTGGCAACAAGTTTAGTTTTGTTTTGGTTAAATTTTGAAAGATTTCTTTTATTTTAATGTTGCTCTCTGATATAAAGTAGCCACTGTTTTCTTTCCAGGCAATAGAGCGCATGTCTGATTGTTAAAATACTTTTACATGACCTTATACCTAATTCTTTAAGTGTTAAATATATATTTGACCAGTTTACAGTGAATATGAATTAAATATACTTTACATCGTTCTTACTTACAACTTGCAAATGAAGTCATGGCTTGAACTGTTCTTCTACGTCAAAATTAAAAATATCACACTACTATACCATATTGATTAAAGAGAACAGAATAACTCCTAAAGAATTGGTATTTGTTATCTTTCTTAATTTGTTTAAGATAACAGAAGACGAAATCGACTTTTTAATTAAACATTTTAATGAAAAACAAACAGGGCAGTGATATTCTTGAGCAACTGAACTATTCTTTATTCGCCGATCATAGAGATTGGGCGAATATGAGTGGTGAATGATAGTGAAGTTTGTAGAAGAACAAGTGTAGTCATTGTTACTAGCTAAGGTCGGTTGTTCCTTAGAAAGAGCCAATTGTAATATCCTAACAGCCAGGGGAATTAATGCTATTAAAAGCATGTGGCGTAACATGCACAAATAAAACATTTAGTTTTGCCTTGTTGAGGGTAAAAATAAATGAAACCCCCATAAAGTTGAGTTTATATTGTTGTTTTGTATACTTGTGAACAAAAATACTTAAGGTTTATAATAATTATAAGTAATTATTTATAATCATTATAAATAATTATTTATAAATTATTAATAAATTATAAATAATTAATGAACATGAATCGACAATAGAGAATTTTATTTTTTTATTACGTGCTGCAGTAATCATTGATTTCTGCTAAAACAAAATTACGCCAGTCCATTGTACCACAATAACAGTAATTGTATTAAAGCAATACTATTAGTTTAAATGTGTACCCTTTGTCCATACAGGTCGTATAATTACTTTCCATTGCTCATCAATTATAAGTTCAGAGGTTATTCTGATATCACGAACAGCTGGGTGATGTAATGACATCATTGTTGAGTCACACTGCGCATGCGCGCTACGCTTTCTCAACTCTACTATAATCCTGTCTTTGTCAATGACATCCACACAACAGCCAACTCAATTTTCTGCTGTTTTGCCTATCATCGAATCTGCGTTGTGTAATACGAAAACCGAACTAGGAAAACACTCCTAACACTTTTCTTATAGAAGTACTTTGTTGTTCTTGTGAAGCAGCGTAACGAATTTCATAAAGAAGTATTTCTTCCTCAACAATTTTTTACAGATAGAAAAGAGAAAGGTGTTTTAAACTGAACTAAATTACAAATAAGTAAATTAAAAACATAAATAATGAGTCGCAATCAAAACTTTAATAATGAAAGGCATTGGTGATATAAAAAAGTCTAACAAAAAAAACTCGGCCCTGCGGGCCTCGCCAGGGGGCAAGCCCCCTGGACCCCCGGATCTTTTTGCTTAGAGCCTACGGCTAAAATTCAAGAAACATGGAACATGCTTTAGCTGCGCTTTTTCTGTTTGCTGGCTCCTTTTTAATAATTTCTGCAAATGTATTTCTCCGAAAACAACGAATTTTAGATTTCATGTAAGGAATTACAAAAAATATAATATTATATAAAATTTATATAATATTATATAAAATTTATATAATATTATATAAATTATATTTATTATAATATATTAATATATTATAATATTAATTGATATAATATATTATATAAACCATTGGCAATACATAAATATTTGTCTTCGTTCCACATTAGAGTGTGTTGCTGAGCGAGAAGTAATTCGCTATCGCAATCTTGTTTAGTTAATAATTCGATGGCACGTTTTTCGCGTACGTGTTTCTCATTGAAGAAAGACTCGTTGACTGTAATTTTATACAATTTGTACAAAGGCGTTTTCAACAAATAAGCCAACCACTGTTTGACCGTTGTTTTTTTCACATGCCCCTTCAGGTAAGATGATTTATGTATCAACATGCGCTTAATATGAACGTTGAAAGCATAATCGTCATCCAGGTGTCGAGGCAGTTGTGAAACCATATTATTTACATCGACAGGTACATTCACAACTTGACCAATAATGCTTTTACTACCGTGTTCGTATCTGAGACGCCTAATTTGCATAAACGGAAGTCTCGGAGAAATCAAACGTTCGGCAATACAGTCGAGGGTCGGTAAATCGGCAGGAAAGTCTGGGTAAACAAAACCGTTACTTCGTGATAACTGAGGGATTTTTCGGGATTGGTAAATCGATTGTTTACAAGTGGCACACAGCTTGAAGGTTGTTACATCTTCGTCGGGAAATTCAGCTCGTAATATGTCGTAACACTTGGGACCAACATTACTCAAGTCTTTTTTGAACCAAATTCGGTCACATACATCGCAAATATGGCCTAGTGGATTTTGTCGGAAACGAAGGTCAAATTCGTGGTCAGCTAAGGCGTAGTTAGTTTTCAATAATTTGTTAGGTACATTGTTATCTTCATCGGATTCGAGAGGTCTTTTCAGAGCCAGTTTCTTTAGTTTTAGACGTTGGCGGTACTCTTTCATCCGTTCAGCAGCGGTTTTGGCAGCAGTTTTGATCGGTTTACACTCACCATTTTCGTTGGGTAGTGATTTTTCGGCAGCTTTACGCGCTTTATATTCCTTTTGACGTTGAGCACCAGTTTTGGGTTTCTTTGGTTCAGTTATTATTTCGGAGGTTGCGTTTCCGAATCCAGATGTAGATCTATCAGTAGAATGGCGAGTACATACACCTGACGATGTCGAAGGAGGGCAATCTGATCCAGGACACAACATCACCGGTGGACGGCTGGAGGTAGACTGATATGTAAATGAGGACTGGATTCTCTAATTAGGACTTAATTTTGTATATTTTTAACAAGAGTTGTCATGGAAACTAAAGATGTACTCCGAATCCAGATGTAGATCTATCAGTAGAATGGCGAGTACATACACCTGACGATGTCGAAGGAGGGCAATCTGATCCAGGACACAACATCACCGGTGGACGGCTGGAGGTAGACTGATATGTAAATGAGGACTGGATTCTCTAATTAGGACTTAATTTTGTATATTTTTAACAAGAGTTGTCATGGAAACTAAAGATGTACTTTGATCAACGCTTGCAAATAAAATCATTATTGAAGTCAACACTGATATGTCATTGTGTTTTCATGGTTACGCGTCACCCTCCCGCGTAACGTTTTCAGACAGTTAGGTCAAGACTAAAGCATGTTCCATGCTAAAATAATAACGAAGAATAGCCAATTCTTACAATATTCATTTTTACGTGTTATCGCCATTCAGCCGTCAGGTTTGTTGAGCACCCCCAACTCTTTCGCAACATCCAATCGCTGTGCTACCCTGAAACTTTAGACTCGATGTAAGCCTATAATCACAGAATATAGACAGATATCTGTCTATATTCTGTGCTATAATCAAGTCAATATACAATTTAACCTAACAACAACTACGTTACAGCTAGGGCGAGTGGGTCGGTCACTACCACTGTACGTGTGTGTGCGAGTGGGTGGGTCACTACCACTGTGAGTGTGTGGGCGAGTGGGTCGGTCACTACCACTGTACGTGTGTGTGCGAGTGGGTGGGTCACTACCACTGTGCGTATGTGGGCGAGTGGGTCGGTCACTACCACTGTACGTGAGTGGGCGAGTGGGTCGGTCACTACCACTGTACGTGAGTGGGCGAGTGGGTGGGTCGGTCACTACCACTGTACGTGAGTGGGCGAGTGGGTGGGTCACTACCAATGTACGTGTGTGGGCGAGTGGGTCGGTCACTACCACTGTACGTGAGTGGGCGAGTGGGTCGGTCACTACCACTGTACGTGTGTGTGCGAGTGGGTGGGTCACTACCACTGTGCGTGTGTGGGCGAGTGGGTCGGTCACTACCACTGTACGTGAGTGGGCGAGTGGGTCGGTCACTACCACTGTACGTAAGTGGGCGAGTGGGTGGGTCACTACCACTGTACGTGTGTGGGCGAGTGGGTGGGTCACTACCACTGTGCGTGTGTGGGCGAATGGGTGGGTCACTACCACTGTACGTGTACGGGCGAATAATGTGACTTGTATTAATAAATGTAGCCTTGAATTTTTAGCCTACATTTGTTAATACAAATTATCAAAACATTGTTTTCTCACTCCAGACTTTTTTTACACAATATGGCATTTTTAAAGACGAAAGTATACTTGAACTGCTGGCAAAAAAGCGTATTGTTTTAATTACTATATAATTTTTTTAAGTTGTCAAAAAATCATAATTTCACTACTTAAAACCAGAATACTAATATTGGGGCTTAGGCAAAAGTACCAAAGTAACTTTTCATTTGAAAATGTTTTATTTTATCGTAACATTTTGTTTTTACAATAAAAAAAAAAGAATTTTAAAGCTTTGTTCTATTTTCATGCATATGATGGAAATAAACTATAATTTGTTTAAATAAACTATTAATGTAACTGTACTTGTGAATTGGAAATTTGTTAGCTTAAAAAATTTATTTTGAGGTGAAAAGATCTTCTGTACTTTTGCCTAAACCCAATAGTTTATTATTTATGCTGGTTTGAAATGAAATTATAACTTTTTGACAGCTTAAAAAAAAATTCATAACTAAAAAAATACGTATTTTTGCAAACAATTCAAGGATCACCTTCGATTTAAAGCATGTCATATTATGGAAAAAAAGTCGAGTTGGAAAAACAATATTTTGATAATTTGTATAAAAACTGCATTTTAAACAAATTGTACTACCTTTTGTGATTTTTTAACAATCATATTCAGATTCATCAAACAAAAATACGTAAGAAAACATGGCTTTAATCTTTGTATGCGTAATGGGTAAAGTTTTGAATCACTATGTCTCAAAATCGGCAACTCGTGGGGAGAAACGTAGACGAAAATTTTTGTAGACGATTATACTATCTACGACTTTTATTTAAAGCATGTTTTCATGAAACTTACCGTTTACGAGACATTTGCAACAAAACAGTTTTTAATGACCTATGACCTCTAATAAAAAATTTAGCACCGTCTTTAACGTTTAGTTTTTTTTACATATTATTTGCAATACTGAGTATATGCTCTCTACCAATTTTCAGCTGTATCGGAGTTTTTGTTAGCTTACCCCAACTTGCATGCGCATTTTGACTGGATTACTAGTGTGCCTTTCCTTGCGCCAACGTTACCTATGGTCACTAGTGAATGTTAAAATAATACGAGACAGAAGTGAATACCTACTTTTAGTAGATTGATTTCAGTAAGGTAGAAGGCTGTCCATTCCATAAATAAAACTCGAGTTCATTGAGATATAAACACGTCTTCAGAGCGATCGAATATAACTCATGAACTTAGTCAAACATGAAGGTGAAGAAGAGACTTAATACGTACCAATAATAAAATATAGTTTATATCACATCAAATGACATAGTAAGTTAAGAGGAGCTCTATATACAACTAATCACAAAGCTTACAAGTTTAGCGTGTAATTAACGCTGAAACTACTAATAATAAATATTCTAAAAGTCTAAACAGCATTTAAAAACTACAAACTTAGCCCTATAATAAATCATTAAAACACGATTTCACGCATCCAACTAGTAGACTACAGACTGGGCTTAGAGAGCCGTAGTATCACATTTGGACTGAATGGTGATTTTAACTTTGGTACAGGAAGTGTCGAAGTTGAAATCGTTTAATACGATACATTTGTCTGCCTCGAAATCCAAGACCCTCTGAGTGGTCCAGGACAGGGGGAAGACGTGACCACTGGCGACGGTGTTGTTGGGCAGATCGAGTTGGAAGGTATATGAGGCGGCGGTGGAGCTATCGGCCCCCAGCCAGAGCCAGAGGAGGAGGCAGTCAGGGGCGGCTGGATGAGGGGTGGCGTGGAGCACGAAGGTGGTGCCTCCAGGGAGAGAGATTGTAGTCAGCTGTGAAACAGGAAACCGCAGGTAGGTGGAGGAGTCCTTGCAGAGGTACTGGACGACAGGGCCGTCGTGGGTCTGCAAGTGTGGGACGAGCTCCCCTGACTTGACGACAGTGTCGCAGGTGTCCAAGGGGCAGTTGTAGAAGTGAGCATCCTTGACAGACAGCTGGCCGTCACTGGCCTGGGTAGGGGGAGTGGCCACAAGCCTTGGCAGGAGCCTCGAGGGAAGCTGAATACTCTGCGTTTGCCTTGTCCACGCCTGTAAATACACCCATCATGTAAATACATTATACATATTTATTTGACAACTTAATAATTAGGCTAGAGTATATGACACATATTTGATTTACTCTTTTAAAACGTATTTTACTAAAACTGATTATCAGGACGGTGTCATTTATCTGTGTTCGTTTACAAATCCTCTTCTGACGAGGACTAATTCATCACATCATGAAATATAATGGTGGATGTAGGTTTCATTCAATGACATAACAGGAAACCGGTGACCGAATAAGGTAAAGTCCGAAGGACGACTGTTACAATAAGTGATAATAAACTGATTAATGCACATAGTAAAGTATGGTGACGGGAGTATATTTAACAATCTTGTGGCAGTCCATATACAAAACCTTTTGAAAAGTATGAGGACGAGATTATATTTAACAATCTTGTGGCAGTCCATAAACAAAACCTTTTGCAAAGTATGAGGACGAGATTATATTTAACAATGTTGTGGCAGTCTATACACAAAACCGTTTGCAAAGAATGATGACGAGATTATATTTAACAATCTTGTGGTAGTATATATACAAAACCTTTTGCAAAGTATGATGACGAGATTATATTTAACAATCTTGTGGTAGTATATATACAAAACCTTTTGCAAAGTATGATGACGAGATTATATTTAACAATCTTGTGGTAGTATATATACAAAACCTTTTGCAAAGTATGATGACGAGATTATATTTAACTATCTTGTGGTAGTCCATATAGAAACTTTCTTTACAAAGTATGACGACGAGATTATATTAATAACAATCTTGTGGTAGTCCATATAAAAAATCCTTTACAAAGTATGATGACGAGATTATATTTAACAATCAAATATGTTTTTGACAGTCCACTGAAAAGCTCTTTTGACTGTGGAGACCAACAAACATATTACTGATAACACATTCGCTGCAATGAAGAAAAGAAAAAAATCATAAATATATTTTTTAATTGATGTTTGTTTATTTATTTATTCTTAAGACGCCGATCGTCAAGATATGAGCGAATATGGATTTCAAATGAATATGATAAGTGTAGATGAGCGAATGGAGACATTGTTACAAACTAAGGCCGACCTTGAAGTGTAATTAATTAATAGCCCAATGACAAATGAACAGCTGGTGGTTATCAGCTGATCCATTTCAAAATGTGCGATGGGTCTGCTCTGATATGTGGTAAGGACAATAACCCTGATGAGGTCCTTCCATTAAAATCCATTACTGTTTAACATTTAAAACTAATTGAATCAAGCTCTCTTATCTTCTTCCTTGCTCGACGAATTTCGAGGGGATTCGCTTACGGAATTGTATCTACATTACGACTATAAATCAGTATAGCAGAATGTATCTGACAAAAAAGAACTTTTAAAGTGAATTTGTGTATATAACTTTATAACAAACAGGGTGAAAGTAATGTTCATGGTATATTACTTGTGCTTGTGCATTTTCTCAAATAAATTCAGTTGATCCACACAGTAATGTATTCCGCCTGCAATGCTTTAATGTGTATTGCATTATGTCCGGAGTTCCAAATGGTAAGATCTTTCTCAATAATAGTCATGCCCGTCAATTGACGGGTTGCATTACCACAGTCAAGGAAGTGCTTACCTTGGAGTGTTTCTGTTTCTTATTGCCCGCCTTGAGGAAGGTGGTGGCGAATAGAGAGTGAAGTTTGTCTGCGAGGAGGCATCGTCCTCGAGGTCCTAGGGCGACTCGGCAGACAGGGCACCGGTCCGTGAGAGAGCGACATTCACTGCAGATTGTGTGGCCGTTGCAGCATTGGAGGGCTGGAGGGGCCATAGTCTCTAGGCACACTGGACACTCCAGCAGAGATACCACGGACTGGAGACATTTGGACAACCGCTGGAGACTTAAGGGAGTAGGTCCACTGCCAGAACACTGGAAAAATGGACACCATAATGTACATTAATTGTATGGAATAGCTAGATAGATATATTTTCAGAACAAACTTTACGTAACAATCACACAACGGAACACGGATAACTGCTGGCGTATCTAGAAATGATAATGTATTTATAGTCCAGATCAAGTTTAAAAAAATTAAGACCCCATGGTGAACTCAAATATTTATTTTATCAATTTATACCAAGTCCTGTAAACAACACATAACATGACGTTTGAGAAATGTTATGGAAGATATCAGTTTTAAAATGACATTATTCATTTCTAAGACGCCGATCGTAGAGATATAGGCGAATATGAGGGGTGAATGAGTGTCATGAGTGAAGATGAACTAGTTTAGTCATTGTTACTATGTAAGTTCGACTTAGCACAGATAGTACTATTATTAATAGCCCAATAACAACTCTAACAGTGCCAAAACCTTTCTTCACTGCAACAAAATGTAATGTTAAGATTACTACAGTCTATTTATTGAGAGTGTTCCTACAGCAAAAGTTTGAACTACGAGGAGATTTTGACTGCAATGACCCAGGACTATTACATATAGTACCTAGCTATGACCAATGTCGTGACGATATTAGCCGTCACGACTTCACCTTTCTGTAGCCTACTTGTTTGAGTATCCTAATTTGTGTGCAAGTACACAGTTTATGATGTGGATTTTCATTTTTTAATGTAGTCCTAACATTTTTACTTATATAGTCTTATAGAATGCCAGACGCACGGTATTTTTGGCATCACCGCACGATGCTTCACTCAAACACCACTAAGAGTACTAATGTCGTAAAATTCATTATCACGTATATACTTCTATTGTATGACTTACTTTTCTATATTCAAGCAAATGGCATGCCATATTATGATGATATTCAAATACGACTACAATTTTTTATAGTCAGTGACTAGAATAAATCGCACTGCACACTGCGCGTCAAATTGTTTTGTAGAGGAGGATGGCTGCAGCTCTGATTGTCTTGGCCTACGCTACACTAATATTTGTGAACCTCTAAAAGCAATGTTCGTTTCAACTGTTGGACCAGTAACCTGCCTGACGTCCAACACTGAGCAGTTTCATCGCGAGTTTTCATCCTTTTGGTAACTATATCTACACCAGGATCGACTTTTCGCAAGACATGCCGATCTAGCGTTTTTAGGGGTTTCCAATGTCATGTTCTGTTGCATCATGCTGACTAGATATTAGACTACGTTTTTATTGTGTTTTGATAGTATACATCCACGTTTCCTATTGTTTATTTTTAGGTAATGTTATTAATATCCAGTTAATCTTTAAGCTATGTGCTTTATTATTGTTTGTTATCCAATAGCCTGATCATTTTATTTCGTCAATCCATAGTACCTATGTTACTGATGAGTATCGTATTAAAAAAGGTTTTATCACTGTTAGCTTTATCTAGTGAATTTTCTTGATTTTGCTTTAAATTTCTCTATACTTATGTTGTTCGATTGTTTTAACAAGTTACAATAAACATTTACTCTTTTATATTTTTTAATTAGGAGGAATATTGTAATGAGGAATATATTACTTTAATTCCCTTGGAATATTGTAGCATTAAAGTTTATTTATTTTCTATTTCCAAGATACAGTACTCGCCACATTAATATGGTTAAGATTTTTACAGAAAATAATAAATAACAATGATAACATTATTGTTTTATAAAAGTAATGCTAATCTAAACATTTTTCTAATTCATAAATAATTCTTTCTGATAAATTTTATTTTTATTTTGAAATTGTATATATGCTATAGGTTTGATAACTTTTGAAATGTTGTTGTATAGTGTGACTCCAATAAGGTATACGCCTTTCTGTCCAAACGGAGACTTATAAAATGAAATTTCTAGTAAGCAGTGGTTTCTTGTATTATGAATATGTATTTTTGACTTGAAATGTTGATTTATTTTGATGAATATAGGTTGCACATTCAAAGATAAAAAGATTAATGTAAGGATTTTTAAATTTAAAAAATAATCTGGGCATAATTTGGCTCGTTGTTATAATTACTCTTTTTTTTAAGTAGGACTATGTTTTTCCTCGTAACTGCATAACCGCATCTTATGCGTGTATATTTATTAGTTTTTAATGTAAAATTGAAAGCTGTATCTAAACCTTCTACATGTTTTTATTTCCACTAGATGGTTGCCCTAACATATAGGTCCATGTATTATAGGCTATGTCTATGTGCAATATATAGTGTTTATTTGCATCCATATCACAAAATTTAGATAACATTTTAATGATAAATATTTCATTATTTTACTGCTTTTATATTTAATATGAGGCGTCCATGATTGATTAGAAGTTATTTTGATTCCGATTAATGTCGTTTGTATCACTTGTATTGATAATATCATCATTAACAATCTTATTGGATTTTTAAAATTACCAGTTTTTATACAATTGATATTAGTTGGTTTTTTGAACTATTGATTAATAATACATTATCGTTGAACCATTCAAGAACTTTATATTTATTCAACCGAAATAACTTATCTTCACAGTATAATTTTTATTAATATTACTCAAGACTGAAAATAATTGGCAATAGTGATCAGGAATAGCTGATATTATTACATCTAGCTTATTGATATTAGATATTATAGAAATTGTTGGATGCCAGTTTCTGATCTAGAAGTGATTCTTGTTGGAGCATCCAATGTAATCTTCATTCCATACGATCTATATAGTTAATATAAAGTGATGGATAATTAAGAGATTATCCATCATTTTCCAAGGAGTTTATATTAAATTTTCAAATGTTTATGTGATATACATTTTCTCAGCTGTCTGTTTCCCCATAGTTAGAACTTCTCAATAAACCATCCACAATTTACCGTTTATATAGTTCACTTCCTTTAATGCTTGAGAAATATAGATGATATCGCTGGTTTTAGTTAGGGCTGGGGACCATAGTTGTGTAGAGCTCGCGGGCATGTTGGGGTGAGGGGGCCACTGTTTTAGTTAGGGCTGGGGACCATGGTTGTGTAGAGCTCGCGGGCATGTTGGGGTGAGGGGGGCACTGTTTTAGTTAGGGCTGGTTAAGTATCCTAGTTCTGTAGAGCTTGCGGGCATGTTAGGGTGAGGGGGCCACTGTTTTAGTTAGGGCTGGTTAAGGACCCTAGTTGTGTAGAGCTCGCGGGCATGTTGGGGTGAGGGGGCCACTGTTTTAGTTAGGGCTGGTTAAGGACCCTAGTTGTGTAGAGCTCGCGGGCATGTTGGGGTGAGGGGGCCACTGTTTTAGTTAGGGCTGGTTAAAGACCCTAGTTGTGTAGAGCTCGCGGGCATGTTGGGGTGAGGGGGGCACTGTTTTAGTTAGGGCTGGTTAAGGACCCTAGTTGTGTAGAGCTCGTGGGCATGTTGGGGTGAGGGGGCCACTGTTTTAGTTAGGGCTGGTTAAAGACCCTAGTTGTGTAGAGCTCGCGGGCATGTTGGGGTGAGGGGGGCACTGTTTTAGTTAGGGCTGGTTAAGGACCCTAGTTGTGTAGAGCTCGCGGGCATGTTGGGGTGAGGGGGCCACTGTTTTAGTTAGGGCTGGTTAAAGACCCTAGTTGTGTAGAGCTCGCGGGCATGTTGGGGTGAGGGGCCACTGTTTTAGTTAGGGCTGGTTAAGGACCCTAGTTGTGTAGAGCTCGCGGGCATGTTGGGGTGAGGGGGCCACTGTTTTAGTTAGGGCTGGTTAAGGACCCTAGTTGTGTAGAGCTCGCGGGCATGTTGGGGTGAGGGGGGCACTGTTTTAGTTAGGGCTGGTTAAGGACCCTAGTTGTGTAGAGCGGGCATGTTGGGGTGAGGGGGGCACTGTTTTAGTTAGGGCTGGTTAAGGACCCTGGTTGTGTAGAGCTCGCGGGCATGTTGGGGTGAGGGGGGGCACTCTTTTAGTTAGGGCTGGTTAAGGACCCTGGTTGTGTAGAGCTCGCGGGCATGTTGGGGTGAGGGGGGCTCTGTTTTAGTTAGGGCTGGTTAAGGACCCTAGTTGTGTAGAGCTCGCGGGCATGTTGGGGTGAGGGGGGCACTGTTTTAGTTAGGGCTGGTTAAGGACCCTAGTTGTGTAGAGCTCGCGGGCATGTTGGGGTGAGGGGGGCACTGTTTTAGTTAGGGCTGGTTAAGTATCCTAGTTCTGTAGAGCTCGCGGGCATGTTAGGGTGAGGGGGGCACTGTTTTAGTTAGGGCTGGTTAAGTATCCTAGTTCTGTAGAGCTCGCGGGCATGTTGGGGTGAGGGGGGCACTGTTTTCGTGGTGAATTATGGGAGTGAATCAATCTATATGAAATTAATTTTGATTATATTGAGTTGTATATTAAGGTTTTAGCCATAAATTAATTTATGTTAGTTTCATGCTTATAATTTTATTTATTTTTCTATTGTCTATGAATAGTTTTTTTCACTTTGTAAATCGGTTGTCAATGCAAGAAGTAGTTTATTTGAAAATAATATTTTTACTTTGTTTGTTTGGTTTTACATAAGGTTGAGTGGAAGAGAGGACTTCGAATGTTGAATGTCTGCAAGTAGGATAAGAAAGGTTGGTCCACCCACCTTTGAAAGGTCTCCTACACTGTTGGCGGGATAATACCTAGTTGTT